>JAVXUL010123899.1:0-16514 GCA_035590515.1 Trichilia minutiflora | reverse complement strand
TAATATATATATATATATATATATATATATATATATATATATATATAGTTATGCATATATCATGTCTCTAGTCCATATCTAGGGCTATGCACTTATCCGGATAGAGGAACAAATTTGTATGGTATACATATATCATTAGTGCCTATAGCGACACCCTTTTTATCGAGTAGAGGAATGGGGGCTCAATTTGGGTATTGCTAGGCGAATGCCACCCCATCTGATCTATGCATCAGTGTTATAGTATCTATTTATCATAATGCATAGATGTAATAGTACACGCACATGCATGCAACATAACGTACATGAATTAATCATTTCATCATACATTTGAACAATATGAAAATTCATACATATAACATCTCATCATATGCATACAATACTTATCTCATTTATATAATACTTGTCTCATAGAATATTTTTGAATCATACGTCACTTTATACATATCAGTTTATCATATAATACTGTGCTAATCATGTCATAAAAATATATGCACAAGAACTAACTTTTAACGCTTTTTTGTTCATTGCGTACTATCATACCATCTTAATTTAATTCGTAAGGCTTTACTAGTTTCATGATACCAATATATATAGTAACTCTATCTCGTAATACTTGCCTAATCGTAATAATCCAATATATATACTAGATTACTTCGTAGTACCTCTTTTTTTCCATTACATTAATTTAGTTATCTCGTAATTTTAAATATATAAATAGGTATATATGTATCGTATATAAATATTCTATATCTAAAACATCCCTAAAGTTCTTATTAATATCAGAAACATACAATTCCTTTCATGCACTCATAACATATTATAACATTCGTGACTTTGTATATGTATACATATATATCTAAAGACTTGATGAATGTCACAAACTAATATAAACTTCAAACAAATATATTAGGCCTCTAGTCTCAAACTCATATATAAACAACATATAAAAATCATCGTTTAAATATATTATAAATAAGAAAATCACCTCCTAATTTTCACTCAATTCAATTCATTATCGTCTCTTAATATAAATCATATAAAATTTTTCTATTTTTTTAAAAATATATATAAGAACATATAATTATTTTTAAGTAACACTTAAAGAAGGAAAGGAAATAAGAAAACATTCACTTACCTCTTAATGAGAATATACACTCTCATAATCTCTGCTCATATTGAGATTCTTACTCGTGTAACCCACACCAATGATTCAATTATGAAAAAATTTAAGTTTTCATCAAAGTTACAGCAGAGATTTGGGTATTGTTTTGGTGAAGTTTTTAGTAATATGAGACTAGAGTCTAACTTCCCTCATTGATATGAGTATAACGATATAAACGGTGCATCAATTCGATGTGTATACGTGCAGTGTTGGTTAAAATACTAATCTTTATACTCTCTCTCTACTTTATTTTCTCTCTCAAAAAGAAAGAGACAAAGATAAAGAGAATGATTTATTTTTTATCCTTGGCCTTTATTTATAATGCTTTACATATTTATTAGTTTATCCTTGAGAAAATAACAGAGGAAAGATTCTATAACTGGCCAAATTGTCTTTTCCTATGATAGACATTTTTTTCTACAGTAAAAAATAAGTTGATGCATCACTTTTTATCAAAAAGTATCGATATATTTTAAAAAATAAAGGTGTTGATATGTTTGAAAAAATGAGTAAAAGTATCAATATGTTTTGACAAATGAGTAAAGGTATCAATACGTTTGACTTAGGTATCGATATGTTTGATAAAGTTATCAATACCTTACTCAAATAGTAAAAATTTGGCCCCAATTTTCAAAACCTTTGTGAAAGGTATCAAAACAAGACATATCATTTAAGTTCTTCGGTAAATATCATTTCTCTGAAAAAATATCACTAAGATACTTCACTTCTTACCCTGTTATCTCTTTCATCTGGAGTTCGATTTCACTTTTATTTCTTTTTATACACTCCTTTTTCTGCCCTCTCTCAGTGAAAATAAACTTTGTACCAAAAGTCCATCCCAATTAATAGGATTTAAGCTTGTAAGTTTGGTTCTCCATTTAAGAAATCCATATAAAATCTAACAGTGACTTGCTCTATTTTTAGCTTCGATTCTCTCTCATTTGACCTCATATTTGACTCAAACTTGATTCTATGAAAATCTTATTCTATCTTCTTTTGTAGAAATAAATGGCTCATCAATTGGATTTCTCAATCAAAGGAAATTTATGTCAAACTCAATTACGTAGTTGAGACTTTACTGTCATTCTTGTAAAACTCAACCAAACTCATCCAAAACTCTTTAAAACACTAATTAAAAATTAACATTAGCTTATTCAACTAATAATTGCTCTCAAATATCATTTTTAAAAGTAATAAAAATGCCCTTCTATGATAACATTACCAAAATACACTTAAGTTAAAATGAGGGATATTATTCTTCAATTCGATTACAAGCATTAGTATGGCATAAACTATACCTATTATAAATCTCATACAATAAATCAAAAGTTTTCGGCTCCTTTTGATTTATTAGATTTTATCCAACCTATTTTATGTTTATAAAAATTTTTGACCGATAAAGGTGAAGTTTGCAATAGCATGTTATGAGATATGGGTCATTAGATCTCATAATCATCCACCCTATCTTATGCTTTATGATCGATACTCACCCTTGAGCTATTTTCTTTTTAAGGTTTGTTAGCATTATTTATGTCTACTTGTATACATTTTGTCATCACACTTAATTTCTCCATACAATACTCAAATTCAAGATGAATTGTATAGATTGTTTGTGAATAGAAAGATTATATTATTAAAAATTATATCAGTTTCAAATTAACATTGAAAACTATTTGTATGTAGGCCTTCACTACAAGTTACTTATCTAAAGAAGACTTCAAAATAGTTAGAGAAATTATTGTGTTAAAGGTAAGTTTTTTGTTCTAGATGGTCGGACTTTTTGGTTTGTGGTTTTGAAACTCTTCATATAAGTTTTAGGTTTACTTTAGAAGATTTCTATGTCTATTATATTGAATATGTAGGCTAAATTAATTTTTTATTTTAGCACTTGGTGCACTTACTTTTATAGATAGAAGTGCACATTTTTGTTTCCTTGATTGTAATTTTGGGGCTATCTTTTAGTTCTTTGGCCACCTTGTTCACCAAACACCCTAAAGTGTTAGGAATTGTTGGAATTAGAGTATTGGTATGTATGCATATATAAGCTTGACTATTTGCATTTTCTTTCTCTATTTTGTGCTTTAGGTATTGCGGATTCCATTACTTATTGCTTTTGTTTAATGACTTTATTTCAATTTCTTGTAGTTTGTCAGTGCAAGTCAACCTATTAATACATTAGCTTTTACTTTTGATGGCCTTCATTATGGTGCCTCAAACTTTACTTATGCTGTATGCTCTATGGTAATGCCTTCATAAACTCAGCTTCTACTATATATTCTCATTTCGATTGTTAAAATTGCTATATGTCTTTGTTTGAAATTTATATTTTAATATGTAGATGTTGGTGGGAGCAATATCATCCGTATTTTTGCTATATGCCCTTTGAGTTATGGGCCTTTTTGGGGTTTGGGCAAGCTTGACTCTCTTTATGGGCTTTCGCATGATGGCAGGATTTATCAAGTAAAGGATCACTAAAATGATATATCTTGATATATTCTTTTTGCTTCTTAACTTTAAATTTTCTTGATTATTCCTTTATATATTCAGGTTAATATCAAAATCTAGTCCATGATGGTTCCTCCATACAGACTTAGAAGGTACCAAGGTTGATGGATATTGTTGATTTTGTTTGTAGTTTAAGGTGTTTGTTCTTCTAATCTTTAGTTTTATGTTTTTATGCTGTCATAATTCAGCTTACCATAATCTAAAATATAGTTTTCTCTCCCATTCTTTTTTAGCTTACTTATCTAATCATTTTTAAGAGTTTGGTTCATTTCTTTTTCAGCTGGTCAGTTGAATCACAATAATATGGAAAGGAGTAAAATCTCTAAGAGATGTTCCAATTGATAAAGAGAATTCTCAAATGATAAAATCACCTTGATTTTTTATTCAATAGAACTTGCTTAAATACAAAGCTTTAATGTAACAATTGCTAAGAAATATGACATCATGACAATGACCAGAATCCATGATCAACTAAAATACTAACAAATTAAAACAACACTTTCTATTAATATACACCTAAAACTCCTAGTTATATGCCACAACTTGGATTATGTTCTACCTAACACTTCCCCTTAAGCCAAGTTGAATTATCATTCCTAATTTTTCTCTTGGTATCTTGAACTGATTAGCTAGTAATGATTTTATGAACATATCTGCTAATTGCTCTTTGGTGCCCACATAGTCAAGTTGAATTTCTTACTTTTCCACCTTCTCACGGATGAAATGATATCTTATCTCGATGTACTTTGATCTCTTAAGATTGATTAGATTCAAAGATAAGGCAATGGCTGACTTGTTGTCACACTTAAGCATACATAGATAATTGCACTTCTCACCAAACTCTTGCAGAATCCTTTTTATCAAAATTGCTTGAGATACAGTTGTTGAAGTAGCTATATATTCAACCACAGTGGTTGATAAAGCTGGACATTCCTACTTCTTGGTTCTCCATGCTATACCTGCTTCTCCAAAAATGAAAACAAATCCACTTGTGCTTTTTCTATCTTTTAAACAGCTCCCCCAATCACTGTCTAAAAAACTTAGCAACTTAGTTTCTTTGTTCTTCTTCTACATGAGTCCAAGCTTTACTGCACCTATCACATACCTTAAAATTAATTTGGTAGTAATCTAATGGTGCTTGGAACTCTTATTCATAAACCTTGACACTGAATTTATAGTAAACACAATGTCAAGTCATGTGTTGGACACAAATAACAATCCCAACCAAACTTCTGTATTATTGCGTATTTACATTACCTAAACTATCATCTTTTGTTAGTTTTTTATTAGTACACATTGGTGTTGACACTAGATTACAGTTCTCCATACTAAACCTTAAATAATTCTAAAGAATACTTTTGTTGTGTTATGAAAATTGCTTCCTTAAGTTGCTCTGCTTGAATTCCAAGAAAGTACTTTAAAGCTTTTAAATCTGACATTTCAAATTCATTCTCCATGAGATTTTTAAATTCTTAAAAAAGAACACTTGAGTCACCCATGTAGACCACGTCATCCACATATAAACACAAACACAAACACATTAAATCTTCGCCCTTGTTCTTTGTGTACAATATTGGTTCACTTTCACATTTCTTGAACCCATTTTTCATAAGGTAGTCATCAATCTTTTTATACCAAGCTCTTAGATTTTGCTTCAATCCATAGAGTGCCTTACGTAATTTGTGAAACAACTCGTGACTTCTTTGGATTTCAAAGCCAACATGCTTGTTAACATATATTTCTTCTTTAAGCACTCTATTCAAGAATGCAATCTTCACATTTAGTTGAACCATACTCTAACCCCTTTCTAATACCACTGTAATGAGTGCTCTAATTGTCTCAAATCTTGACACTGGTCCAAAAGTTTCAAATACATCTTCACCTTGCACTTGTGCATATCCTTTTGCATGTGCAACTAACCGCACCTTATGCTTTTGAATGCTACCATCCGAATTCAGCTTAGTCTTGAAGATCTACTTTAAACCAATTGCTTCCTTACTCTTAGAAAGCCTTGTTAACTCTCAAGTCTTATTCCTTTCAATGGAATCAAGCTTTTCCTTCATTGCATTTAGCCATTTTTCTTCCATTTTTTCCTCTTAAACTGTGATTGGTTCCTTTGCACACAAAGCACTAGTTGTTGAGTATATATCAAACAACCTTATAACCTTTAGACCTACAACTACATGTGATGGAACTGCTACTTCAGATGGATCTACTGCAACTGTTTCGTGTGCCAATTGCTCATGATTTTCAATGGAGTTACTGTTGCTGTATTCATCAAACCTGGCAGCAATTTCTTCTTGTTTTCTAGCCACATTTTTCTCTTCATTATAGAAGAATTTTTCTTGACTGGCTTCCCATGTTTTTATATTACATTCCTATGATTTTGTTTCATCAAACAATACATCTCTACTCAATAAAATTTGATTTTTGTTAAGATTATACAAATGATAACCTTTAGCATTTTTAGCATAACCTAAAAAAATACATTTTTTACTTTTTACATCTAATTTTTTCCTTAAGTCATTAGGGATGTAAGCATATCCAATAGAGCCAAAAACTCTAAGATGATTTAAATTAGGGAGTTTGCCATACCATAGCTCATATAGAGTTTTTTCTTTATTTGCTACAGAGGTTACTCAATTGAGCACATAAACTGCAGTAGCTACTACTTCGGCCAAAAACTCGTTGGGTAGATTTGCTTGGTACAGTAAACTCTCACTGCCTCCACAATGGTGCGGTTTCTTCTCTTCACTACAACATTTTGTTGAGATGTGTAGCTGATTATAAACTCCCTTTTAATTCTATGCTTTACTAAAAATTCATTGAACTATTTAGAATTATATTCTCCTCCTTGGTTTGACCTCACAACAAGAACAAACTTCCTACTTTATTTCTCAACTTCACATTTAAACTCCTTAAACATATTAAATGCATCTCCTTTGTATTTAAGAAAGTACACAAACTACATTCTTAAAAAATCATCAACAAGTAACATAAAATAATTATTCCTATTTATAGACTTTACAGTCATTAGACCATACAAATCCATATACACCAGAGCTAATGGAGAAATGTTCTCACCAACTTTCATGTAATAAAATTTTCCCTGTGATGTTTCCCAAAAATACATACTTCACACAATCCCATCTTACTCGTGAGATTAAGCAACCCCTCTACTTTTTTTTCCCATGCTACTCAACTTATTAACATTAATATGAAACAGCCTTTTATGCCATAAAACAGTATTTTTATATGCAGTTAATGAGAAGTAAGAATTGAAGGAGGTAGGACTTATAAGAAACATCTTGTTATTTGACATTGCAATGTCGTTCGCTTTGTCTCTATAATTTTCATATATCACGCACTATCCTTGCTCAAAAACTAACTTGAATCTAGCTTGCATAATCTGATCGACGCTAAGTAAATTCTACTGTATTTTGGGTATAAACAGAACTCCTGCAATTAGGTTCCTTTTCCCATTTTACTCTAGATGCATGTCTCCTATACCCTTTGATTGTAAAGTGCTATTGTCTCATAATGTGATTTTAGTAGAATTTTTTGACATAGTTTTAAATAACTTCTGATTCCCTGTCATGTGGTTACATAACCATTATCTAAATACTAAACCTCTTGCACATTGTCAGCCATTCCAACAGGATATGAGAACACTTTTCATCCTCCTCTTTTTTTTTCATGAAAATTGGCTGCATCACTCTTTTTCCTACAATTCTTCCTTATATGCCAAAATTTCTTGCAGTTATAGCATTGTACTTAATCCTTATGCCAACAATCAATCTTTGTATTGTTTGTCCGCTTACATTAGCGGCACTTAGGAAAGTCATTTCTTTTTCTGCTTGCGTAGATGCATTGATCCTCGATATTTTTGTCTACTATGACCACCTCTACCACAGTAACTATTGAAACTCTCCCACATCCTTCTGTGGTGGCTTTGGATTGAAAAGCTTGCTCCATACTAGTTGAATCTTTCACTTTTTGTAGCCTATGAGTAATTACTGAAATCTTTAGACTCCTCTATTACAGTGATTACTGTATCAAATTTTGGTGGTAGCCCTCTAAGAACTTTCTCCACCACAGCTTGTTCCTCTATCCTCTAGCCAAGAGACTTAAGTTGATTCACGATTGTCAAAACTTCACTTGTGAAGTCAACCACTTTTTTTGAATTTTTTATTACCAAATTTTCAAATCCCTTCTCAAGGCTTGAATTTTGACTGTTATAAATTATTGTGAGTCTTAAAACTCTTTCTCCAAGACTTCCCATGGTTTCTTTGCCATTGATGATCCCTTGATCAAAGGGAATATGCTTTCATCAATTCCTTGTTGAATAAAGGACAAGGCTCTTGGATCCCCTTTTACTTGTCCTTTAACTCATTCCTTTGTGCCTGTGTCAATTTCTTTGCGTCTCCTAGAGTGACATAGCCATTGTGAGTCATTCTCAAAGATGACAAGATATTAGAATTGTCTTCATCTTGATTGCCCAAAAAGGATAGTCATCCCCTTTAAGGATAGGAGTTGAGAATTATCGGTCTTTTTCCATATGAATGGTTTGGCTAAAGGCGTGAAGAACGCAAGTGTTATATTTTAACTTGGCTCTGATGCAATTGATAAAGAGAATTCTTAAATGATAAAATCACCTTGAATTTTTATTCATTGGAACTTGCTTAAATATAAAGCCTTAACGTAACAATTGCTAAGAAATAGGACATCATGACCATAACCAGAATCTATGATCAACTAAAATACTAATAAATCAAGACAACACTTCTTATTAATATGCAACTAAAACTCTTAGTTATATGCCACAACTTGGATCACGTTCTATCCAACACCAATCATAATTCGCGGTTAACAATGATAAATTTTTGGTCACTGATTATGTAGTTTTCAACATTCAATTCATTGTAGCTCATAGATATTGTACAAAACTTGAGACCACATATTAGTTTAACATTTTTGTTAATGAACTAATATTATTTGACTATCAAATATATTCAATTTTGACTCATTCTACTATATATTAATCTTTCTACCTCCTTTTACAATCTTTAAACTATATATTTTCAGTTATTCCACTTCAAATTAATAAAATACTTGGCTATTTTATTATAATAGCGAAACTGTTATTTAGGTAATCCTTGTAAATCCTGCAATATGAGATGATTGCTACAATGGTCAGTTGCCTTTTCAAGATTGAACATAATCTATTAGTCTATACGGGTCAAAAAATTCGGCCAATAATCTTTTTTTTCTCTTTGGGTTCATTCCCATGTCTTTGCATAATTGATCATTGTACCAAATATGAAGAATAGCTAAGCATGATCTGTTGCAGTATTTTCTAGAGTATCTCTTCATGTATTTGTCCCATATATCCATATCTTTTTCCATCTCTCCTATGATAGGTGGCTTGAATGTTATGACAAGAAACTCTACTAGCCACCGGCATCTCATCTCTGATGTAAACAAGTTTGAAAGATCTTCTGAATGTCCTATCACTGCTAGTTGAGGAATTCAATGATAAACTATTTCCTTGAATTCAAGTTTTAAAAGAATTGTTGTATTACAGCAGAGATGAAAGAATGAAAGTTTGAAATAAACAGATTTATTTTTGATGAAATGCTGCTAACATATAGAGTTAAAGTGTTTGATTAGGGGAGCCTGCGATATAGTTTTGAAGGGTTTTGGACACAAAAATGTCTCTTAGCATTTTGTCTCTGCGGAACCCTGTTGCTAATATGACCAAATCTTTTTTAAGAGGTGCAACAACTACCTCAGCTTGAATCAAAATGCCTTCTTTACAAAAGCTGAAGCTTTAAGCCTTCTTTAAAATGATACTACCCTCTTCAACTTATCTATATTCATTTTAGGCATTTATCTATATTTGTTTGAGAACTTAACTCTGGATAGAGTTGACGAAAACACTTAATCTTATTGAACGAGTCAACAGATCCCATCTCAACTATTATTTGAATCCTTATATGACACCGCATAACCAAACTGGCTTTATCATACAAAATGTGATTAGTATTGTATTTATACACCATATGAACTATACACATTCATATAAGATTCAACTCTGATATCTCAGGTTAAAGGATCACAGTGCACACTAATACAATTTAATGATAAATTATTGACTATATACATACTGTGTGATTTATCGTTCTTTGATCATTTTGATAAATAGTTCTCTAACTATAAATCCATACCAATGACTTTGTGACATGATTTTCATTATCACTCTAATTAATACTATCTTATTATATTCATAGACGACATTCAATATGCTTACTACGTGATATTGATGCCCAGTTTATACCACTTTTACAGGAAACGAATTTGATAATTTTATTTAACTATTAAATAAATTATTTAGATAATTTATGTACATACTTTAATATATAATATGAATTAATAAAAGAAGCAACATAAATATGTGAATAAAGAACTCTTTCTTTTATTAATTACAAAATATTACAATATTCATAACTTTTGAAATCTATAACACAAATGGTTTTTAGGACATACACTAACAATCTCCTACTTGCACTAAAACCATTTGTAATTGTATTGTATACTCATTTTCTTAAGATACTGGTCTAATTGCTTTTGTTCCATCGCTACATTGTCTATTAAAGACTTTTTCTATAGAAATATCTCTTTAGCTCCAACGAACTCTCTTAAAATGTGATATTTTCATTGAATATATTTAGACTTTTGGTATGCTATAGGTTCTTTTGCCTATGTAATAGCTCTAATATTATCACGAAACATGGTTATCGAATAACTCATTCTTGAAATCACACCCAGTTCAGATACAAAAATACGTATCCAAATAGCCTCTTTTATACCTTCTAAAGTAATAATATAATCAGCTTTAATAGTGAAGTTCGCTATCATAATTTGTTTGAAACTCCTTTAACTAACCGTACCTTTATTATACAAAAAAATGTATCTGAATATAAATTTTCTATCATCCACATCTGACTGAAAGTTAGAATCTGAGTATCCCTGAATGCTCAACTCTTGACATCCATAACTTAGAATTAATTCTTTAGTCATTCTTAAGTACTTAATGATTGTTTTAATGACTGACCAATGGCTTTTTCATGGATTTACTTAATTTCTGCTTTTAACACTTACAACATATGCTATATCAACTCTTGTATATAGCATTGTCTACATAAAACTACCTCTAACTGAAGCATAAGGTATATTATGCATTCACTGCGCCTTTTCATCGATTTTTGGACCAAAATCTTTAGAAAAATTAAGATCATGATTGAAGGGTAAGAGACCTCTCTTAGAGTTCTCCATGTTAAATTTTTTTAACATTTTCTCTATGTATAATTTCTGGGATATTCTTATTACTCTTTTGCTTTATCTCTATAGCTGCAAATTATCATAACATAGGTCATTTCTCCTAAATCTTTCATTGAAAAGGATTTGGATAACCAGATCTTCATATCAGTCATCATACCTATATCATTTTTTATAATAATATGTCATCTATATATAATATCAAGAATATAATGTTATAATTTTTAACCCACTTATAAACACAAAGGTTATCTAGGTTTTGGATAAAATCAAATGATTTAATTACTTTATCAAATCAGTTATTCTAACTTCAAGGAGCTTGCTTTAATTCATAAATAGATAGATGCAACTTGCATACTTTATTTCTATCTACAATGGATACAAACCTAATAGGTTGTTATATATAAATGCTTTTATCAAAAAACCCATTGAGGAATGATGTATTAACATCCATCTGTCATATCTCATAATCATGGTATGCTGTAATGACTAGCATAATTCGAATAGACTTAATTATTGTTATAGACGAAAAGGTTTCTTTATAATCCAACCATTGTTTCTGAGTATATTCTTTCGTTATAAGTCGTACTTTATAGGTCTTTACCTTATCATCCTTATTAATCTTTCTCTTGAAGATACATTTAAATCTAATAAGAATAATTCCTTTTAGTGGATCAACAAGTATCCAGACTTGGTTAGCATGTATGGATTGTATCTTAGAATATATTACTTCTAACCATTTATCTAAATCTCTATCCAAGATTACTTCTTCATAACTTTTAGGATCATCTCTATGATCAACTTCTACTATTAGGCAAGATTCAAAATCTTTCTTTTGGAGAAGTCTGTATTGCTTAGGAGGTCGTGATACTTTAAAAGATTTTCAAATTGGAATAGGTATTGAGGTTTACTAATCAAAAACTCTTTCATCAGTATTATGAATTTGGGCTTTTAAATACTCTTCTTTGAGCTCAATATTTCTTCTTGCACTACCTTCTTCTAAGAACTTTCTTTTAAGAAGCGTGTATTTTGACTAATTGTTATTCTTTGATCAGATGAGAAGTAAAAGTAATATTCTAAACTATCTATAGGATATCTAATAAATCGATCCTTCTCAAATTTAGCATCTAACTTATCAGTGTTAACTAATTTAACATATACTAGACACCTTTAAATTCTCATATAATTGAGACTGGGTTTCTTTTCACTTCATATTTTATACAGAATCTTTTGGAATGATTTTGACAGAACTTTATTTAGAATATGTATAGCGGTTAGTAAGGCATATCCTTATAAAGAAGTTAGTAAATCTGTAAATTTACCATGGATCATACCATATCTAATAAGGCATGATTCCTCTTTTTCACTACACCATTAAGTTATAATGTATAAGGAGAAGTTAATTATGATATTATTTCATTATTTTTTAAAAATTCTTGAAATTTTGTACTCAAATATTCTCTTCTATGATTTTATCGCAAAGGTTTAATATTTTTTTAGTTTATTTTTCTACTTCATTCTTGAATTTTTTGAACTTTTCAAAGGATTAAGATTTGTATTTCATTAAATATACATACCTATACCGTGATATATCATCAATAAAGGTAATAAAATATTCAAATCCTCTTGTAGCTTGGGTACTAAATGGTCCACACATGTCTCTACTTATGAGTTTCAACAGATCCTTAGCTCTCTCATTTTTACTTTAAAAGGAGATTTGGCTATTTTACATTAAAGACACAATTCATAAGTTGAAATAGTCTAAATCTAGTGAACTTAAAAGCCTACTTGTTTTAAGTTGATTTAATCGTTTATCTCCAATATGATATAATCTATGATATCACAGACTTTTAGGATTTGAATTATTTCAAATTCTTTTATTAATAATAAATTTTATTGAATAACTTTTATTAAACTAAAGGACATATGAACCATTTGTATTTTCTGCTCTACCAACTAATACATTCCTCAAATGTATTAAATATTCATTTCTATTAAATTGTACATCGTAACCGTATTTACATGATATAGATATAGAAATAATGTTTCTAGTAACATTAAAAAAAATACAAAACATCATATAAATACAAAATGTGTTCGATTAGTAGTCTCAACTCATAAAATCCTTTAGCTTTTGTAATAACTATTGCTCCATTAGCCATCCTTAAAATGGTCTTGCATCTGGATAATAGAAATATATTAGTCGATCTATTAGCCAACTAATACATTTCTCAAATGTATTAAACATTCATTTCTATTAAACTGTACATTGTAACCAAATTTACATGATATATATATAGAAATAATGTTTCTATTAACTTTAGACAAATACAAAATATCATGTAAATACAAAATGTGTTAGATTGACAGTCTTAACTCATAAAATCCTTTAGCTTCTGTAGTAATTATTGCTCTATTAGCCATCCTTAAAATGGTTTCACCTTTGGATAATATAGAATTATTTAGCATTACCTACAAAGAAACACAAATATGAGATATAGCTACTGAATCTAATATCTAGGAATGATAATTAAAAATAACATTTAATTAATATTCAATCATATAACAGCTATACATACCTACTCTAGCCGTCCTGACACTATCGAGGTATAGAGGATAATTCCTCTTCTAGTGTCCTTATTAACCATAGTAGAAATATTTTCCTTTTGCCTTGACCTTTTCTAGTTTAGAAGGAACTTTCTTAAAGTTCAAGTCTAACTTTAGGCCTTTTTGTTATATTTTCTTTTTTCTCTTACTAGTCTTACTAACAGAGGCCATTTGGATATCTTCATGACCCTTTCCCTCAGAATTCTGTCTATAGAATTCTTGAATCTCATTGAGCAACTTAGAAAGAGTTCACTCAATCTTATTTAAATTATAATTAGTTATAAACATTTTATAACTAGGAATGAAGGATTGTAAAATCAAATTCACTTTGAGACAATCTGACATGGTCACCCTATAGATATCCAACTACCCTGTGTGATTATATTATTAAATTCTCTTATATTTGATGACTCATTTATTCTTGCTATACAAATTATATAACGCAAGAAAGATATCATAAGCACTTCAAAAATTCTCATGCCTAGTTTGAAGTTCTCTATTTATAAAGGCCAACATATATACGCGAGCTTGCTGATTATCATCATGCCATTTCTCTAATGTTTCACGTTCTTTGGGCGAAGCATTATCATCAAGGTTAAATGGTATAGGACCATCCAAGATATATCCAAGTTTTTCAATATCAAAAATAATTCTCAAGTTTTTTAGTTAATCCTTAAAGTTTGGCCCCATCAAAACATTAGTGTCCAATATTCTTCGGAAGATGTTTGGCATTTTTTTGTGTTTGTTATATCACAATAATTTGAGAGAAACTAAAAAAGAACAAAACAAATTTTTTTAGTGATATGAATAAATAAATCAAACAATTTGACTTATTGAATATAAATAATTAAAAATTTTAATAATCAAACACTTTGATGTTATTTAAATTTTAATTAGCTCTCACTGTTTAATTTGAATCCTACACTTCTTTAGTTAGGACCCAAAAGTTTCTTTGAATATTATAATAATTAATGAGGAATCAAGTTCTTATTAAAATTAACCAACTTCACATTTTAGAATATTGGGTAATTAATTTTAGTAAGTAGAAAACATTTTCCTTTTATATCACATATAAGATTTTATTCATTTCTTTTGCCTAAGTTTTAAATTTCTTATATTTGAGAATCTTGGAACCCTTAGCGAGTTAAATCCAAATCATTGTGCTTTCTAAAATATTATTCTCATCTCAACATCACATTGTAGAATTTTAGTCAAGAAAAAAATATACATCTTAGAACCAGATAACTGAACTAAATTCTATAAATCCATATCCCTCACATTTTAGAATCTTAGGTTACAAAATTTATGTCAAAAAATTCCTTGTTATCCCACCATAAGAGACAAGGATTTGATTATTTTATTTAAGGAGTCTTGATGCTTATTAATATTGCATATGTCATACATATGTCTTAAATATGCAAATTGTTGAATATAAGATTTTCATGAAATTCACATTAACATTAAACTAATTAATATTTATTAATGAAATAAATAAATATTTTCATATCATCAATATACACATATATATTTCATATACATATATATTAATTTATTAAAATTTGCATGTTTTAATATTTTAACAATTCTCTAATTGTTAAATCATGTATAACAATTATACATTTTATTTACTTGTGTGAATTATTCCTTCTCATTCAAGAATAATTGTATATTGTTTGAATTGGTTTTATCTTGTTGTTGAATATTTGTTTATATATTCTAGAAATTGATTATACCAAAATCATAAATCGTTTGTTTTAGTTTGTTTAATGATTAAATAACATTAAATTATCAAATTAAGCTAACTAATCACCTATTAAATTAATTTAATCTTTAACACATTTACCGTATTTAATCAATATTGTTAATAACAATTATTAAATTTATTTGACAAATCTAATTTGTTAAACTATTAATTGTTATGTTTCGTTTAAACTTATATGTATATATATGTTTCTACATTAATCAGTATACATATACATTACTAAATATTTGTTTATGCACATAATACCATCATGTATGAAAACATACATAGGCATGCATTTAATCAAATTAAACACATTTTATATACAATCACAATTGCATATATCAAACAAATTTAATTATTTATCACATGAATACATAAAATCAATATTTTATATTAACAAACAACATTAAACAAAACATGTTGAAAATTGATACAAAACCCATTTTTGTATATTTAATGAATTTTCATCCAAAACCTTTTAAACATGCCAATCTCATTGCATGTTATTATAAACACATTCAAAATGGATCCAATTGCATGTTCAAACTATTTAAACACATAATTCAAAATGAAAAATATTTTTTTTTGTAAAATATGTCCCTTAGTATTATGAGTATAGTGGTAAATCCCTCATGAGTTTTCATGCATATAATCATTTGTAGATCATGCGTGAGGGGGTATAATAACTCGAGAGTATGTTTCAAAGAGGTGTATGGTGTGGATATAAGTTCATAAGTGATTGGTTGATATTTCTTAATGTTTCTTGGCTTATATTTTACTTATTTTTTGAGTTAATATATGATGTTTTAATGGTTTCTTGCTTGATTTTGTGTTGTAGGGCCAAATTCCCAAAAGTTGAGAAAACGGGCATTTTGGATCAAATCTGCACAGTTTTTGTACATTGGCCATAACTTCTTACATAATAATCTTATGTGTACGATTCAAGTATCGTTGAAAATAGGACAACAAGTTCTAAAACTTTTATGAAGAAGTCTAGACCATTTGAAGTCTTTAATTGCATGAAAATCAGCCTTGAAGTTGACAGACAGGCTCAGTCAAAGTGAAGGAGGACAGCCCAAAGTCAGAAACTTGGGGCTGCAGCGCCATTTCTGGCGCTGCAGCACCAAGTCCCTGACTTTAGCCCCTTAAAATCACAGA
>JAVXUL010123868.1:0-16518 GCA_035590515.1 Trichilia minutiflora | reverse complement strand
TTCCTTGATGAATCCAACCTTAGATCTGAATTTTTGATGTGTTTTTCTTGTGTTTGTAGCCTCCAAAAGAATGTCTCGCCCCCTTTAGACGTGCCCTAAGTGTTTCTTTTATAAAGGAAAGAGTCCTAGTTGTCTTAGGAGTCCAAAAGAAATAAAAAACATGTAATTTCCGAAATCTGGAATTGTAGTTGGCGCTGCGCCTGTCCATCAACTACAACCTTAATTTTCATGCCCTTAACGACTTCTTTTGGTCTTGACTTATTCATGAAAGTTTTAGAAATTTTTTCCCTCTTTACAACTCAACTTGAATCATCAAAATCTGGATAGTCTACTTCAAGTTATGAATTTTATACGAAAACTGCACAAAATAGAATCAAAACGTACATTTTCTCAACTTTGGGCAGTTCGGCCCTATAACACAAAAATAAGTAAAAACTCGTCAATACACCATAAAATAACTCAAATACAAGCAAAATATAATCCAAGAATTGTTAAGAAAATTTAACTAATCAATGGACAATCCACATTCTTGAGTCTATTGGATTTCACCCACTCTACTCTGAACTGTATGATCAATCTTCACCCTAGGACTATTGGATTTCACCCGCTCTACTCTGAGCTATATAGACAATCCTCACCCATATGATATCACTAACATGACGCATAACTCACAAAGATAATATTGGTGGCTCACAAGGCCAAAGCTATATTTGTGGCTCACAAGGCCAAAACATAACACATGGCTCACAAAGCCTATATATATATGAAACATGGCTCACAAGGCCAAATAGAAAACAATAACATGTCACGCAAGGCTAAAACATATCTCATGGTACCCCGGCTAATATTCATATATATATATATATATATATATATATGACTATGCCACATCCATAACAATCATCAAAACATCATTTGCTGTTGGTTTCCGACCTCAATTTTATAATATCATCATATCAACAAAATATAACATAATAGACCTCGGACCTCACATTCATGACAATTTGAAAGATTCATTCTAATTCTATTCTATCACAAACAAGGAGCCAACCCGGCCACCACACAACATATCTAACGCCTTGTCATTTTGGTACCAACGATAAACTAGAAAACCTTTAAATCCTAGGGTTTTATGAACAGTACTCGAGCTATCTATTTTTAAATTTACATAAAATAATAGCTCAAAATAGAGAGATGAGATGAGGGATAGGCTCACCTGAACTGGTAGGTGACCTTGGAGCCTCTTTTGGGCTTGAATATCTCTTTTTGGCTACTATTCACCGCAACCCTTCTTTCGTGATTCCACTCAAATCGATGATTATAACTCCGATCAAAAGAGGTTTCTGAGTTTTGGTGTTGTTTTTGAGTTCATAGAAACTAAAATGACAGGGTTTGGTGGAAGAATGGCTGAAATCGATTTTACATAGTGAGGAAAGAAATGGTTTCTGTCGAAAATGAAGAGAGAGAATGTAAATGGGAAAATGGGGAAAACAATTCCCTGTTGTTCATATATAATACGCCTAAAGGTATCGATACCTTTCTAAAACGTATCGACATGCTTGACTATTTTTACTGTTTATAAGCCTACAAGGTATCGATACCTTCCTTAACACATCGATATATTTTGTCCCAAATTGCCTTTACCTCTATCATAAACATGTCAATACCTTTTCCAAGGTATCGATATGTTTGACCTGATACTGCTCATCATAACTACAGGGTATCCTTACCCTATTTAAAGGTATCGATACCTTTTGCCTCTAGTTCTCCTACTAAATACTGTTACTTCAAATGATCATAACTTTGGATCCTGATATTCACTTAGAATCTATAATATATCAATGAAAAGTTCTCTTTAAACTCTACAAAAACAACATGAAACTTTTTTTTCAACTGAAGATGATTTTGAGATCAAAAATCTAATTCTTTCTCATAGACTTATATTCTATACTATCCACCTTTATCCAAAAATAAATTCAAGGTATCTTACCCTCTAATGCATGATCTATACATGACATCATGTTAGAATCTCATGAGGGTTTCACTATAATGCTCATAACTCTCAGGGACGGATTTCACAATAGGGACCAAATCAGCTCAGTGATTGGTACCAGGATTAGTGCCTTGATCACCATAATTTGGTGAGTATTGACACTAAGACCAATGCTGGTCTGAGGAATGAAATCTGGGCCAGTTGACCTTTGGATCCTCCTAAAGATTCAATGCCTTCGGTTTTCATCTTTCTCTATTTCTGGTGCTAATATATCTCTCTCTCTCATCTGACATCCAATTTCAGTTTGATTTCTTTCTACTCGATTGTATCTTAGTCCTTTTTAAGTAGTTAAAAGATTTTTGTCAATTACCTTTCTTAATTAATAGAAATTCATTCCAAAACTAGAGTGTTCAATTAATATCTCAAAGACACTCTTTCTAAATTTAACCATTTTCATCTAAACTTTCTCAAATAACTTATTAATCACTCATATAGTGTCAATTATTTGATATTAGTAGCTGGATATATATTTTATAAAAATGATAAAAATATTCTTGTAGAATAAAATGACCAAAATTTCTTAGTCTCACAAAACGAGGTTTATAGTTAACTGCATGAATTTTCAAATGGTCAGGTCAATTATTTGATGTGAATTTGATTTTTTTTTTAATTTTAAACAAAATGGCTTGTACCAGGATATGGTTGGAGGAATTTATCACCCATTTTTATTTTATTATTGGTTGAATTATTAAATTAAATTAAATTTCTTTTTTATTATTTCACTCTTATAATAGAAATATATTTAGTTTGTAGTATTTGAAGAAAAAAAAAGTGTATTTCAATTGAATTAGAATATATGGTTGAAAGAATTTTATCATGTGTCGGACTGCCCTTTTTTTTAATCGTAGGTGAATTTGAGATATTAATTAATAATTATTAATTTGAGTCGAATTTACTTTTTTATTTTGAAATAAATTTTCTAAGTATATAAGCAACAACTATATTAATCGTATAAGTATAAAATTCTGTTATATATGTAATTAACGTAATATTTTTCAACTAAAATCCGAATGTAACTTTGATTTAGGTAGTAAAATAATTTAATATCAACATATAATAAGAGAAATTTTATTGCAAGTTTTTATTTTATTATCAGTAAATTTAAAAAATTTTAATTTAATTTTAACTTGATTTCTTTTTAATTTTAAAATAAATTGACTTGCAATAAAATGTTGACAATAATTAAGAAATCTATTTGAATTAAGAATATTAATAAGCATAATTATTAGATATATTTATAACAATTAATTTAATAAAATATGTTTAAAATTATTCAAATGTATAATTTTTTAAAAATAAAAAATAAATTACTTGAATTTAAAAATAAAAATAAAAATAATTAAATTTTTTAATTTATTAACAAATATCAATAAATTATAACTTGAGAATATTTTAGTTCAAATAAAAAAAACATAGATTCTATTGATGATTCGTTGTTTCAAACAAACAAAAGAACAGTCATTCTTTTTTCTTTTCTTTTCTTTCCATTCTTCAAGCTAAACATAGCTAAGGACATTTCTAGTTTAAGAATATTGATGCCACGAGGGGTACAAAACCTGTGAAAATAGAGGTGAATCTCTTGGTTGAAGTTTATTATAATTAAGTCTTGAGCTTGTCCTAAGATAGTTTTGAGAATGATAAGAAAATAGCGCTTATGTTTCATAACATTTATACAATTTTAAAAGAAATTTATTTCAATGTCTAATATTACACGTGAAATACTCAAAATATATCTTATTAGCATATACTTATGTGTGTTAATTTAAAAATCACTATAGTTTGAGATTGCTTTGAGTTATAAAATAATTTATTTTTGTTTATTAAAGAAAATGGTTGAATATTTGATTAATTGTGTTGTTAAAAATATTGTGAATTTTAAAAAACATATATATTTTTCATAAAAATTTAGTATTTAGCAATGTGATAATGTATAATACTCCTAATATAGATACACGGTTAACTTACCTATACATCTTTATATATTTTTTAACTCTTTATTTTATTAGATGCGAAAAATATCACTTATAAAACCCGTTCCATAAGTCTAGGGGTAATTTTGATCATTTTGCTATCTAAGGATATTTTCTTTGATTTTATAAAATGCATGTTCGAGTATGATTAATGAGTATAGAATATGATATCAAGATTTGATATATGATTTGATAAAGTTTGTACGAGAAATAGTAAAGTTTGAGGAAATCTCCTTTAAGGTGTCAACTGAGTATGTCACGCCTAAACCCGTGGGTCTCATATGTGATAACTGTCACAGATCCCCAAAGTATATTCAGTTATCCAAATTAAGCCCTGAGAGCCTTTAAGGCCTTTACAAAATCTTGTTTTAAAAGCTAGTAAACAAAACATTTTCAAATAAAATCATCTAAATACCCAAACTCCAAAATATTTCAATTCAATCCACAAACCACTTCAAAATATACAAATCATTTCATCCATCATTCATTAAAGCATTTAAGATAAGTAATTCATTTAAACAGAAATAGAAATCGATACAAACAGGTTTATAAATCTATTTACAACACTCGAAAGTCAAATCATCCTAATAATAAAAGTTAACAAAAATGAAACAATTCCAGTGACTATGAATCATGCAATGTGAGTCGATCTATCATATACCTGATAATCTTAGCACCAGGAGCGACCACCACCAAACCAATACGCATATCCTTTTGATTACCCTGAAATTGGAGAGTGAGTATACGAAAGTATACTCCGTGAGTGAACCAAGAAATTAATTAAATAAATAACACTCGATCTGAAATAGAAAAGCATATATTAATCACATCATAAAACAACTTGATTTAAAATATTTCTTTCAATTTGAAAACCTCAAAACATATATCGAAAATAATTGGGCTGGCTCCCTTTCCTGGCGATCAACTTAACCCTGGACACCTCAAGACCGTCAGTAGGTTTTATATGTAGTAAAAACATGCTATTTATGAAAGTTTATTCTGGGAATGCAGAGAATAAAATAATGCATGATTTAGTTATATAAAAATAAGCCCAACACTGACATTAGCCTCGAATTAGTCACGTGGTGGCATTTGTGACTAATCCCACAAGACTCACAGGTGGTCGAGTCACATCACCTCATCACAATAATGTAACCAAACACCATCCCCACCTGTGAAGCATCCACTCACCTAGGTGACCTCTCTATCAGACCGACTCTAGGCTACCACATATACCACTCATCTAGGTGTCCACATCCAAGTAGACTTTTCCAGGCTATCACCTTGTAACTATAGGAAATATCCCAGCCTTATGGCTGTTATCACCCACATGTATATCAATATCCATATGTTTCTCAAATATCACAATATACAAATTATCTAAATAATTATCAATAAGATATAATCATCTCATAAATTGGCCACCAGCCATCATTTACATAAAACATATGCATCAAGTTGATCAAATCCAACATGTAAATTAAATCTCATTTTCAAAATCATATGAAATCATAAATACGCATCTTTACATAAACAGGAGTAGTAAACTTAATCGTTCATAACACAAATACATATTGTATTAAGTATAAAGAAAACAAGAGTTTATTAGAATGACAAAAACATAAAGAGTTCATTCATAGCTTAGGGAGGGTATACACTCCTTACTTTCCCTCGTTTCTTAGTACCTCTCGTGGATTCCTCGCTCGCGTATCGTTGCCTAAACACATATATCAAAACACATCAATACATATTTCTAAACCTCGAATGAAACTCGTAAGCGTGCAATGCATGTTAACCTGGGTTTTTAAAATCGGTTAATACACGAAATTGACTTAATCTTCGTTATTCAATTGATTACCTAAATTCTCATTACTACGAAACCACATTATAGCCTAACTAGCGTATTTCGACTTGATTTCATGATTTTAAGAAGTAGACTCCAAACCCTCGTCAAAATAGTAACTCGATTACTATTTACACTTATCCAAATATTTTAAAATCTTATTTTTAGTATCCTAACAGCTTACCCAATCTCATTACAACCTATATAACGCATAAAAAACCAAAATGTATGTTACAAAACTAATAAAATCCCCTCGGATGAACAGTAAAACCCATATATATAAAAATCGATAAAATAGAAAGTGTAGGATTTAGACAGACTAAAAATGATGTTCTTTACCTTGTGATAGCGTTGATTTTCTTCAATTTCACCTTAAACTTGAAAAACCTCAAATTAGAAGCCAAAACCCTAGCTCCTCTTTTTGATTTTTGAGCTTCTATCGCCAAATCAAAGCCCGTAGAGTGTGTAATGCGTATAATATGATAAGAAATTAAGAAGAAATTGAAGAAATCATGAAAATAGGGTGTTGGGTTTCAATGGACAAAGGAGAGAACGGAAGAGAGGAAGAGAAGAAGAGAAAGAAGAAGAAAAATGAGGGAGAAATGACCTTATCCCCCATATTTATAATAAGAGGATAAAATTATCATTTTATCTTTAAGAAATATAAAGAAGAAGCTTCTAGAAGAGGATAAAACTGATATTTTACAGTTGTTCGATCGAACGAATTAGAGTTCGTTCAAACGAACTACTTACTTTGATCGAATGAACCAAGGATCATTTGAATGAATCCTTCGATACGTCAGAGGACTTTTATTTTGTTATTTGAACGAATCCCAACTCGTTCAAACGATTTGACCACTTCAATTGAACAAATTTTAGTTCGTTTGATCGAAGGTTAATTCGATCGAACGAATAACCATATCCATTCAAACGAATCTTAAGTAAGAAATTTTCTTGGGAGTTATCAAATTATCAATTGAACGAATCACCCTATTTGATCGATCGAACCCGCTAAAATAAAAAAACTCACTTGAATCCTCCTAAATTTGAAAAATATCATTGGATCTCACTCAAAATAAAACTATCTTTTAATTACGTTGAGGTCCTTGTGTTTATAATCTCAAAATCTATCTTAACCAACTCTAATCTCTAAAATAAATACAAAATCGTACTGACGTTTTGACAGCGTACGTGATAGATGTAAATGCATGTACATTAAAAATATAAAATTACTATTATACCATTGGCTTCTAGGCACATGGTTCACAGAGTATGTGATCTTTAGACTTGAATTCCTGCTGACCTAGAAAGGTGATTTTTGAACTGATTTTTTTTACTTAAATTCAACAAAGGTACAATTGAATGGAAAGAAATATAAGTGAAATTGAATATCAAATGAGGGAGAAAAAACACCATAAGCAGAGGAAGACGAAAACCAAAAGTATAGCTTGAACAAGGACCAAATTGATCCAGGCTTCAACCCAAACTAGCACTGGTTGACTAGTTAGTTATGGCCACTATAAAAGACCATCTCGCCAGACTTATCACAAAAAATGGCATCAAATTTATGCAAAATGGTCTAAAATTATCATTTTACCCCTTTTTCTTCCTAAGCTTTTAAGGACCATTTTGTTATTTCAATATACTTTATTGATGAGTGATAAAATCACTCATTCTTTGATTAAGATTTTGTTTAACTTTGAGTATTTTTTGTTGATATTTTTATATTTTTCTTATTATTTGTGTTTAGGCAATAAACATTGACAAATCTTCAAGAAATAAATCATTTTTGCTAGGATTTTATCAGCCAAGTTGAAGAGCGCCACTGTAATAACAATTCTGAGCACCAGTTAGTAAAATGATTATATCTTGAGTTATAACTATCAAATTAAGATAATTTAAGTTGCATTAGAAAGCTTGCTTCTAAGGCTATAATTTTTGTGAAGGACTTAAAAACTGAATCTCCCTGCATTCGAAAGAATTTTCTTCTGTTGTAGCGAATTTTATACAAATTGCCTTTGCAGCTAGAATATTTTTACTCACTATAGTGAGTTTTTTGGAGACTCATTGGAGTGAGAATTATTTTTTCCCGTTATAACCCCAATTAGCGAAAATACATTTCTTGGATGCCCTAAGTGCTCACTATATAAAGAAACTCTTTTTAGTTTTTAAGGGGGGATGACGGTTGTGTGAAAATAAGAGAAACCTTGAAGATTACATGGAGATCAAGTGGAGAAATTATAAATTGAGAAGATTAAAGGAAGATTCATCATGAGTTTTCTCCTCCTTGTTCTTATTTATTATTTCTTTCATTTGTAAACTATGAAAATAATGATTTGTAATGTGTTTATGCTAGTTTTTATACTAGTTTGAACTTAATAATCTAGAGAATTTATTTATCTATGTCGGTGGGTGATTTTATTGGCTAGTTTATTTCTTTAATCTTTTTATTCGTTTATTTATGCTATTTTTTTACATAATGTCTCTAATTCTTTGATCACGAATTAGTTGTTTACAAACTTAGGATGAGTCACTCGGAAGAGGTTGTCTTGGGTTGAAAAATGATTAGTATAACTTAGGTCATTAATGTGTTGGGAAACCTTTAATACCTACGAAGACTAATTAAGAGAGCAACGATTAAATTGAACTCCTAAATCTCAATTTTAGATAGTGATTAAGAGTTTCCTAGGTGCCAAATGGGAAACATGGTTTAGAAATTAAATAAGCTATCAAAATTGAAATTTAGAGTTTTGATTAGCTTGACCTCGAAAGAGACAGCCGACTGCATTAGTACTCTTGTCTTATAAATTGGGAAAAGATTAGTTATGATCAGTTGTCAAATCCGTCAAAAATAAAAATACCAACTCAATCCTAAAATAAATTTATAAATAGTGATGAGTGGGATTATCTCTACAGGGAACGGGTGATTTAAAATCTTTAGAACCAGGAAATAAATCAACCAAGCAAATAAATAAAATTGCGATAACTAAAAGAAAATAAAAACCAACAAAATTAATTAAATTAACAAGACTAAAATCAAGATAAAGGAGAAAATCAAATTTATGAAAATCTAGTCAAAAGAATAATTTTCATATTGGTTCAAGTGGATTGATCATTGAAGTTAAGACACTTTTATTATCTTGATAAACCAGTTATAGTTATCGGTAAGCCTGCATAACCAATTCCACTTTACGTTGTAGAACAATTAGGTCAAGCAGAATAATTGTTCTCTAACCAATAAACAAACCTAAAAAAGCTCTTAGATTTTAATTTATTGATAGCATTAAGAATTAGAGAAATCTGATTCTAATCAACAAATACACAAGCGGCTATTTGTTTAAATTAGATTACGTAACCCAAAGATATTTTCTGAGAATACCCTTTGTTCACAAGTGTAGAAAATCATATAATTACGGATATGAAGTTCTATATGGCTATATAATATTAATCAAATCATGTAATAGAAGATATTATGATCTACAAACTAACATTAATATACATGAAGTGCAGAATTGCATAAACACCAAGAATGAATAAGAGTTTAAAAGTTAAATATAGATCTCACAATCTTTAAAACCAATCCTTAATTATCCTTTAACTAGAAAAGAAAATTATTTGTTCATAATCTAAGACACAGAAAACACAAATTTGGAAAATCTTTTACTGTTCTTTATTCTTCTCTTCAATCTGAAAGTCCCTTCTTTGAATTTTAATAATCCCCCTTTGAAAAGATTGTTTTTCTCCTTTATAAATCATAATCTTTTAGTTTTTTAGGAGTTCCAGATTTCTTAGACTTCCTAGGCAACTTCTCCTCTTAGAAGATGAAGTTTGGAGCCACCAGAATAGGATTCAAGCTGAGCTGGCTAGTAAAAATCGTAAAATCCAAAAATTTGAATTTTTTCCCACCTATGGCCTTAGCAGTGCCCAAGGCTTGTCTCACAACTAAGGAAAACAGGGGCTGTTTTCTGCTTTTCTGGTCTTTACTTCTAGCTGTGCTCTGGCGTCCTAGAAAGATTTTTCTTCAGCTTAAAAATCATCAAACTTCATTTCTTTCCAACTTCTTTTCATCAATTACCTGCTTAATCATCACAAAAGATATAAACTAGATAAAATCCATCCATTAAGCACAATTTATCACAATGAATTTAGGGAAATAAGTAAGAAAAATATGAATCAAATGCATGTTAACAAATTCCCCCATACTTATCACATGCTTGTCCTCAAGCATGAACTAGAATCAAGATTAAATCCATTCATCTCACAACTAGCAAATCCAATTCTAGCAAAATGAAATAAGATTATTTAACCATCAAAAATCTAATTTTTGCTCAATAAAAGAGCAAGAAGATCATTATGTATGCTTATAAATTCACATAAGGAACAAATCTCTCTAGAGCACTTCTCAAACCCAAATGGAAAAGCTCCACTTCATTTTCATATACACAATTTGAGCCAAATATATTTAAATCAATTCATAATCAAACCTTTAGTAAAAATTCATGCCAATGATGGACACATTCACAAGTAAACAGAATAATAATAATGCTTAACACCAGGAACCATATTTATTATTTTTTTTCGACTGAGATGTCATCTACTCTTTCTAAATGAATACACTGAGGGAGTATACCCCATGTATCTAATGTACTTGAGTAAGTCACAACACAACCTCAGTGGATACTAGCCTCACTCATGATTGAATGAATTAATTGCTCAAGTTTGAATTATTTCGGCCCATTAAAGGGATAACTCTCCCATCAATGATCTATTCTATACACAAGCTCAATTTTGAGACTTTACTTAAGGAGAACAAGTGTCGTGTCACTTGAACCAATTAATGAAGGTAAATCATATAAATCAACCAGTGGAGTGAAATTAAAACAGAAATTTTTATTTTTTTTCACATGGATGTTTTGGTATATTTAACACACAAATCATGACAGAATCCAAGCAAAGATCAAATTATGAATCGAATTATCCAGTCAACAATACACAGAACTTTTAACTCATATCCTTTTATCAAATCTTTCTCTAATTAAATTCAAGAAATGTCCAAAAAGATTCATTCACAAATATGAATAACAAAAAATTTTAGTATGGTCAAGCTATTCAGATATTACATAGATTTGGAATTTTGAGAGTTAAATAATCTACGATTAGGTAATTAAACACAAAACTAAAATCCACTGGAAGTGATTATGAATTTCCTCTAAAATTAAGCTTATTAAGCATAGAAAGAGCACCAAAAAAAATTTTAAAAATTTTTTTTTTATCAGTAATAGCAAGTCAGAAAAGAAAATTTAGCAAAACAAACATTGTTAGCAAAAACAACAGTAAAAATTCAAAAATTTTTAGCAGAACCATCATAACTCAAACAATCTAACCAACAGTATCAATAAACTCAAACAACCTCATAACCTCTCCACATACTTATCATGTACTTTGTCCTCAAAGTGCCTAATGCAAAAGTAAATCCAAAATGATTGGAAAAATTATAACAATAGCAAAATGAGGGAGAAGAGAAGAAAACTCACTTGTTATTGCTAGGGTCTAAGGATGTGCATCTTCTGATAGATAACAGTGACGCTGCTATCCAAGTTATTGATCTTGGTGGCCATGCTGTCCACTTTATCTAAGAGAATCATCAAACTCTCTGTGATGTAAGTTAATTAGGCTGTGAATGAAGCCACAAATGGTGGAGTGTCTTGTGACTGAGTTTGTGAAGTGCTGGTCACGGCGGCTATGGCAAAATATCTCTAATGTTTCGGTACCTAGGAACCTGGAGGACTGAAATAACGCAAATTGTTCTGTCGACATAACAATCCCATATTATCTAAACACTTCAAGTCAAGTGGGGTTGTGCGCTAGCAGAATGCAGTTGATGATTATTAATATCAAGCAATTCAAGATTAATAGCCAAATGAATGATGTAAGACCCTAGAATCAAAGGACGCTTAAACAAAATAACCTTCTTAAACTATGTGGTCAACCACATTCCTAAGTTGACGCGGTGATTTTTCTGCATACACCATAAAAAGAAAAGCTCAGTTTTTGAGACCATAATAGGGGAATCCTTTCTCCTTGAAAAATTAAAGGCAAAAAATCTGTGCAAATATTTCAGAGCCCCACTCTGAAAATGAATGTCTTTATAGCTACTAGGATCAAAAGCCAAATTAAAATTCTATTTAATCTCGATATAATAGAACAATGGTATAAATGAATCATCGAAATCACAGTAGCTAAAGTTATAGACACAGGTGGCAGCTTCTTCTCTAGTAATAAAACATAATACAATTGTAAACTCAGAAATTGAAAAACTAAAATGTCTACCTAATAGTCTAAATTTAATAACATCAGCAGAAGATGCATTATACTCATCGAGTAAGGTGAGGGTGAATGTGGCATAAAATTCATGACAAAGCTCAATCAAGGCAGGGTACTGGACCTCAAAATATGCAGAGCACCCAAAATTTGAAATCAAAGCACTAACCTCATCATATATACCCAAATCAATCATGGTTTAAGTGTGAAGAGACTTACAGCGCATGATGAGTAGATGCAATAAAGACTGGTACCTGGCTTGTTCGATAGCATCATCAAACTCAAAGCTGCCATGCAAACGATTTGCAGAGGGTCGCAAGACAGACTTCCTTTGACAAGTTTTGGACCTCTTATGAGCTTTGGAACTTGAAGCAGTCATAGCAGACTAGTAGAAGGACTGGGATTTGTTTGTGATGGAGATGCTCCTGCAGTGGCAGTTTGGGTTACTCTTGTTGATGCAGCAGGGTGGTCTGAGGACACATAGGACTTCGAATGCTTGCTTGGTACTGCCTTAGAGCTAGGTGGTTTATGTTTTATGATGGTCGATCATCTCTTAGGGGTTGCAAAAACGGGTTGTGATGGTTGTACGGTGGCTTTGGAAGGAGTTATAATGGTAGTAGGAACAGATGGAGCTGGTGGTGGAGTCGAGATAATCAACAATGGTTCTTTGTCAGAGGGCGACGATGGTGGGTCACAAATTCAGCCAGCTCTATACTTGAATCTCATGGTTGTTGGAAATTAGATATTTGAGTAATTAGAGATTGCAGAAGATGACGATAATTTAGGGAAAATGAGTGTAAGGTAATTTGAGGAAGAAAAGGTAAAAAAATAAAGAGTGGCCCAAGGGTAAAAAGTAAAAACGTCAACAGTGAAAAACTATTGACTGTCTCTTAGTTGTGGCTTTAGCCTTGGGCATGGTTAACTTTAAAGCATAATTTTTAGAAAGTAAAAAAACTTCTATAACTGTAGTTTTGACCTTAAAATTCTATGAGAACTGTGCAAAAAGACAAAATATATGAACCAGAAGGGCTAGAGGTTGAAGACGATAAACAGTAAACTTTTTTTTAAAGATTAAATCAAAACGGATTGAAGTAAGAAAATTTGAAACGTAATGTAAAATAATTGGGTTACCTCCTAATAAGCGCCCTTGTTTTATGTCCGAGGCTAGATAATGTTGCTCCATTTACACATGTGTGTTAACCATCTCCAAGTGTATTTCTTCACAGGTAATCTCCTAGCGATGTTCATAATAAGGTTTCAATCGTTGACCATTGACTTTAAAGATTTTATTGTCTCTAAACTTTTTATTTCCACTATACCATGAGAATAAATGTTAGTAATAATAAAGGGACCCATCAATCTAGATTTTAACTTACCAGGAAATAATTTCAAACGTGAATGAAAAAGTAAAACTTTTTGTCCTATTAAAAATTGCTTCCTTGAAATCATAGAATCATGGAAAGTTTTTGTCTTTTCTTTTTATATCCTTGAATTCTCATACACTTCTCTTCTAATTTCCTCTAGCTCTTGAATGTCTAACTTTCTTTTTTCACCTGCCTATTCTAAGCTTATATTGCACTGCTTTATCGCCCAATATGCCCTGTGTGTCAACTGGTAAATGGAAAGGCTTACCATATACTAGTCGATTTGGAGACATACCAATAGGTGTCTTGTAGGCGGTTCTGTACACCCACAGCACATCATCTAGACGTAAACTCCAGTCTTTTCTGTTTAGATTAATAGTCTTTTCCACGATAGATTTCACTTCTCTATTAGCCACTTCGGCTTGTTCGTTTGTCTGCGGGTGGTAGGTTGTTGAAGTGCAATGCCTAACATTATACTTTTTGAACAAAACCTCCACCAATTTGTTACAGAAGTGTGTTCCTCTATCGCTTGTCATTGCTATAGGCACTTCGAATCTATTGAAAATGTGACATTTGACAAAACCTACAATAACTTTAGCACTATTAGTTTGGGTAGCCTTAGCTTTAACCCATTTAGAAACATAATCAACAATGAGCAATATGTAAACGTTACCAAAAGAGGGTGGAAATGGTCCCATAAAATCTATTTTCCATACATAAAAAATTTCACATATCTGAATAGGAGTAAGAGGCATTTAATCTCTAGGTCCTAAACTACCAATCTTTCGGCAAATATCACATAATTTGCAGAATATATAAGCATTATAGAATAACTTAGGCCAAAATAATTCACATTCTAACACTTTTCTAGCTGTCCTCTTTGGTCAAAAATGTCCACCACATGCATAAGAATGACAGAAGTGTAAAACAGAATTTATTTTATTTTCAAGGATACATCTTCTAATGATTTGGTTAGCACAATGTTTTCATAAATAAGGGCATCCCATATGTAATAACGAGCATCTCTTTTAATTTTTTCTTTTGCAACTCTAGTCAACTCACTTGACAATGTTCCAGTAACTAAATAATTCACAATGTTAGCATACCAAGGAACTAATGTAATTATAGAAAAGAGGTACTCATCTGGAAAGTCATCTCTCAATGTGGTTGGGGGTTACTTATTGGTAGACAGCTTAGTGATCAGCAACTAAGTTCTCAGAGCACTTTTTGTCTCTTATATCCAAATCAAACTCTTGTAGAAGGAGTATCCACCCAATCAGCCTTGGCTTTGCATCTTTCTTCTGTAATAAATATCGCAACGCTGCATGGTTAGAATAAATAATTACATTAGTACCACATACATAAGAACAAAATTTTTTTAAAGCAAACATGATTGCCAGAAGTTCTTTTTCTGTTGTGGAGTAGTTGCATTGATCATTATCAAGCATCCTGGAAGCATAGTAAATGACATGTGGAGTAATAGGATTTCACCTCTGCTTGTTGGCTACCATATATATCCCACATATGATTGATGAGATCGATCTTTAAATCTTTTTGCACCCTTTTGTCTCGAACTTGCTTCATTCTCTCTATCATGCTAGAAATAATAAATGTATAATAGTGCTCTATATTACCATCTTCAACAATTTCATCTCCATGAGGCTGCCAACTTTCACGATTAATTCCTTGATTATGTTCACTCTCAATGATTATATTATGCAAAATGATGCAAGTATTCATTATCTTCCTAAGATTTTTTGCATTTTATATACGTGCTGGACCTTTGACGATGTGCCATCTACTTTGCAACACCCCAAATGCTCGCTCTACATCTTTTCTCACAGCTTCTTGATGCTTTGCAAATATTTTTTCTTTCATAGAAGATGGCTAAGATATTGTTTGAATTAGAGTACCATATTGAGGGTAGATTCCATTTGACAGATAATACCCCATATTATAGTGATGACCTTGTACTACAAAATTACTCGGTGGTGTAACACCATTAATTACATCATCAAATAATAAGGATCTATCTAAAACAATAATATCATTATTGGTTCCAGCCATGCCAAAAAATGCATGCCAAATCCATAACCTTTTGAAGCTACAATCTCTAAAATAAGAGTAGAAACTCATTTAAAACCATTAATATGTGTACCATGCCAAGTTGTGGGGCAATTCTTCCAATGCCAATGCATACAATCAAGACTTCCAAGCATAACGGGAAATTCTTGATCCTCTCCTTCTTGGAGCAACCTTGCAATATCATCTTCATTTGGTTTTTTTAAATTTTGTTCTTCAAAAACTCGTATCACAGCGTCACAAAAGTGCTTTAGGCTTTCAATTGTAGTGCTTTCTCCAATTTATACATATTCATCTAAGAGATTAGCCGGACAACCGTATGCAAGCAATCTCACAACTGCTATCGTCTTTTGTAAAAGATTTAACCCATTTTTCTAAATGCATTTGCCTTTTGTGTAAAATAATCATCATGATTCTCAGTTACTTGTAATATGTGTTTGAATAAATCAATATCCATTTGAAATCGACGAAAAAGATGCTCTTGTATACTTTGATTGCTCGACTTTGAAGTAGTCATTAATAATTAAATCATGACAGTCCTTTCTATCACGATGAATATAATGTCTACCAAGTGTTGAGCACCCATAAGGACGTTTTTTTACTAACCATCATTGTTGAAACTATTGCTAGAACATGGACTGCAATAGTTTGAAAGATATCTTCAGTCATCTTTGTACTTATTAAGCTATCCTCTTCTACGGGCTCATCGAATAATTATTTAGTCATTGAAAGTGAATCACTGCTCGATGACGAACTATTGGAGCCAAATTGAAAACTTGATGAAGACATTGATTTGTAACTACACGTATAAAATATATATATTTCAATACTATTTAGTTCCTTTACAAATACTATTTACCATTTCAACTTGTAATTATAAAATAA
>JAVXUL010123857.1:0-16519 GCA_035590515.1 Trichilia minutiflora | reverse complement strand
ATAGTCCCTAAGTGACGATGAAGAAGTATCTTCATCAAACCTTTCCTTGATTACACGGAATGTGTGAGTAATGTCCTTCCGTCATCGTATCTTGATAAAAAAAGGGTTCATGGACTGTCAAAACCTTAATCTCGATACACCTTCAAATTATCGATTATATATCAATATTATATTGTGGCCACAGACTCATAATCAAGACATCCTATCGATATTTGATTAGGAACTCAACTAGGATAGAGATAATTGGAATTCTCATTCTAATATGTCGAGCTAACGGATCCCATCTTGATTGTCAACCGAACACCTATATAAGCAAAGTATACCCAAATCAGCTTTTTATACAAGGTGTGATTAGTCCTGCACTTGTAAACCATATGAAATATACTCATCCATATAGAGTCCGATTTGAGATGTCTCAGGTCAAAGGATTATGTCGCACACTATTATAATATATTGATAAATCATTAACCATATGCATACCATGTGATTCATTGATATTCGATCCTGTTCGATAAATAGTTCACCAAATATGAATCCACACTAATACCCTTATAATAATACTCATATTGTTAACCTATATATATTATCATATAATATCATTGACGACAACTAGTATGCCTACTATATGATATAGTTGCCCATTCAACATCACATATGTAGAGAACGGTTTGTTAATTTATTTAATAATTAAATAAAATTATCCAGACAATTCTTTATTCATTTGCATGAAAAATAAAGAAAGCAACAAACATATGTAAATAAAGAACTATTTCTTTCATTAATATATAAAAATTCTTACAAGATCATTAGGCCTGAAACTGACAACACTAATAGTTTCTAGGGTATACACTAACAAACTCCCACTTGTACTAAAGTCATTCGTTGTTGTATCGGATACCCATCTTCTCAAGATGCTGGTTCAGCTGCTTTATTGTCATCGCTTTAGTGAGTAGGCCAGCTACATTATTCGTTGAAGGAAACCTCTGTATCAATATCTCTCTAACTCCATTGAACTCTTTGAAAATATGATATTTATGTTGAATATGTTTGGACTTCTGGTGTTCCTCGGTTCCTTTGATTGTGCAATAGCTCCAGTATTGTCACAGAATAGAGTCATAGGATAACTCATATTAGGAACGATACCAAGTTCATATACGAACTTTCGTATCCAAACAGCCTCTTTTGCTGCTTCTGAAGCAGCAATATATTCAACTTCGATAGTGGAGTTTGGTGTCATCGTCTGTTTAAAACTCTTTTAATTGACAACTCCTCCATTACATACAAAAAAAAAATCAAATATAGACTTTTTATCATCCACTTCTGACTGGAAATCAGAGCCTGAGTATCCCTGTATACTCAACTTTTGAGATTCATAAGTCAAAAATAAATCTTTACTTCTTCGTAAATACTTAAGGATTATTTTAACAACTGACCAATGCTTTCTCCAAGATTAGCCTGATATCTGCTTGTAACACTTATAGTATATACTATATCAAGTCGTGTACATAACATCATATACATCAAACTACCTATAGCCGAAGCGTAAGGTATACTACGCATTCATTGTGCCTATTCATCGGTCTATAGACCCATATCTTTTGAAAGATTAAGACCATGATTGAAAGACAGAAGACTTCTCTTAGAGTTCTCTATACTAAACTTCTTTAGTATCTTTTCTATGTACATCTTTTAAGATAATCTTATTACCCTCTTCGATCTATCTCTATTGATGCGAATTCCCAAAACATAGTTCACTTCTCCAAGATCTTTCATTGAGAAGATTTTGGACAACCAGATCTTCACTTCAATCATCATGCCTACATCATTACCCATTAATAATATATCGTTCACATATAATATGAGGAATATTATGATATAATCCTTAACCCATTTATAAAAATAATGTTTATATGGGCTTTGTTCAAATCCATACGATTTGATCACATCATCAAATTGTTTATTCCATCTTTGAGAAGCTTGCTTCAATCCATAAATGGATCGATGTAACTTACACACTTTATTTTTATCTGTAGTGGATATAAAACTAACTGGTTGTTACATATAAATATTTTTCTCAAGATATCCATTGAGGACTGCAATTTTTATATCCATATGTCGGATCTTGAAATCATGCTATGATACAATGGCTAGCATGATACGAATCGATTTAATCATAGCTAAGGCCGAAAAGGTCTCCTTATAATCCAACCATTGTTTCTAAGTGTACCCTTTTGCATCTAGCCGTTTTTTGTAGGTCTCAACCTCACCATCCTTACCAAGTTTTCTCTTAAAGATCCATTTGTAACCAATAGGAACAATTCCTTCTGGTGGATCAACAAGTGTCAAGACTTGATTAGCGTACATGGATTGCATCTCAGATTCTATCGCCTTTAGCCATCTACCTGAATCCTTATCCAGAATAACTTTTTCATAACTTCTAGGATCATCAGGATGATCAACTTCTCTCACTAGGTAAGAGTCAAACTCTTGCTCATGTAGAAGCCCGTATAGCTCTGGAGGTCACGATACTCTAGAAGAGTTTTTAAGTGAAATTTGAATGAAAACTAAGGTTTGTTGACTAGAAGGTTCAGCCTTAGTATCATCGGGTTGAGATTCTAAAGACCCTTCTTTAAGCTTAATCTGTCTTCCTGCACCACTTTCCTTTAAGAACTCTTCTTCTAAGAAGTGTTCATTTCTACTGATCGAAATATACTGATCAGTATAAAAGTAGAAATAATATCCTAAACTATCTTTAGGATATCCGATGAATCTTCCCTTCTCAGATTTTACATCCAGCTTATTAGGGTTAACAATTTTAACATAAGTTGGACAACCCCATGTTCTCGTATAACCGAGACTGGGTTTCTTTCCACTCCATATCTCATACAAAATCTTTTGGATTGATTTTGAAGGGACTTTATTCAGGATATGCATAGCAGTTATTAGGACATATCCCCATAAATAAACTGGTTAGTCAATGAAACTTACCATCAATCGCACCATAAATAATAAAGTACGATTCCTCCTTTCAGCTACACCATTTAATTCTAATGTATAAAGAGGAGTTAATTGGGATATAATTCCTGAAGGTTCTATATCCTATTTCATGTATAATTTGTAAGTTTTTAACAAGAAAACCCTAGGCTAATTCAATAAAAAATAATGGTTTTCAAGGATGCAAACCTTAGGGCTTTTGTTAGATGAGTCGTATGCTTTCTTTTGAGATGAAGATTAGAATTAAAAGGTATGATTACTCTCTACTTTACACCATCCTCAAGCTTCTACCCATGGCTAGCCGAAATATATAGAGAGAGAGCACCATTTTTGAATGATTTTTCATTAATTAAAAGTGAAAATGAAAATATCTTTATATCTTTTATTTTTCTTTCCATTTAATTAAATATGTAATTATCCAATAGTAATATTAATTAAATAGAGCCCATGTGATACATCCTCACCCATTATATAAGTGTGTAACCATACAAATGGACCAATTAAAATCACACACAAAATCAAATGCATTAACAAATGACAAAGTGACATGTGTATGATTTTAAGCCACTAAAATAAAAATAATTTTTATTTGAGTATTTAACACTTAAATACTTTATTTGATTGCCAAATTAATTAATATAATGGATTAAACAAAATCTATAATTATGGTATAATTACCATAATATCCTTGATCATATTTACACATAAGGATAAAATGGTTATTTTTATCTAAATTAAACACTTTAATTTAGATTTTATCATTTTATATTAAATCATATTTCAATATATTTGACAATCAAAATTATCAAATTTAAATATTTAATTTATAATAAATTACACACATGTATCACATTAGGGGCAAAATGGTCATTTTGCACTAAATAAAACTATTTCATTTCATTTTTATCATTTTACCTTAAAATCATATTTTAACGTATTTGATATTTATTATTATCAAATTTGGCAAGTTATTTACATTAAATAACCTTATGATATCATTATATCCTTTCTTTAACATATTAAAGAATATTCAACACATATAACTATTATACGCATCGATTTTGGCCTTTTTAATATTATCATAAGGGTGCTGGTCCTTTTTTGATAATATTTTATCTCTGTCTCAGGTGAAGAAGCATAGAGGATCTTGGTGGACTATGAAGGTTCATCATGACTCAATCGTGAACATATGCCGAATATTTTAACTCCGAATATTTCGATTACTCATCGATATGGTTAGTACCTAACAATGCACCATAGTCCCTAAGTCACGATGAAGAAGTATCTTCATCAAACATTTCATCGATTGCACGTAACGTGGGAGTAATATCCTTCTGTTGTCATATCCAGATCGAGGTAGGGTTCATAGACTATCAAAATCCTAATCTCGATCCCATTTTGAATCGTCGATCATATGTCATTATTATGCAATGGCTATTTACTTATAATAAAGACATCACATCGACATTCGATTAGGAACTCGACTTGGACTGAGGTAACAAGAATTCTCAGTCCAATGTGTAGAGCTAATGGATCCCATCTTGACTATCAACCAAACACCTATATAAACAAAGCATACCCAAACTAGCTTCTTGTATAAGGCGTGATTATCCCATCACTTATACACCATATGAAATATATCTATGCATACAGAGTCCGATTCCAGATGTCTCAGGTCAAAGGATTACATTGCATACTATTACAATCTATCGATAAATCATTGATTATATACATACCATGTGATTCATCGATATTCGATCCTGTTCAATAAATAGTTCACCAACTATCAATCCACACTAATGCCCTTATGACAATATTTATATTGTCAGCCTACATATAATATCATTATGCGACATCTAGTATGTCTACTATGTGATATAGTTGCCCAATCAACGCTACGTACGTAAGGAATAATTTGATAATTTATTTCATAATTAAATGAAATTATTCGAACAATTTACATACATTCTTCATTCATTTGTATAAAAAATAAAGAAAGCAGCAAACGTATGTAAATAAAGAACTACTTCTTTTATTAATAAATATAAAAGTTTATATAAGATCATAAGCCTTGAAGCTGACAATACGAATGGTTTCTAGGGCATACACACTAACAATTTGCTAGGATGAAATCTTATACTTATACCATAATTAAGCTTCGGTTAATAACTCAAATTGTCTTAACTTAATATATTAAAGTGATATATAATTTATTTTGGAAAAAATTAGCTCAATTTATGGCAAGATTCAGTAAGTCACCGAAAAGCTAGCAGTAAATGTAACACTTGGTCCAAGACTATCAATAATATTATTCGCTTTGGTCTAACCTTTAGGGCCTCATGATTTTGTTCTTGGTAATGGGTTTTCGAGGACTTCCCAAGAGGTCACCCATCTTGATACTATTCTTGTCCAAGCACGCTTAACTGTATAGTTCTTGGGAATAAGCCACCACCTATCCTAAAAGGCCTTGCTGACAACTTGGTTCCAACTCCCCATATATAGCTCAGTAATTGATGGGATGTTTATCTCATAAACCCTAGGATCTTTTCTAAGTTCCCTAAGTATGTATTTATGCAAGTTTTTCAACTTTTGAAAACTTAAACATTTGAATGAACAAAAACTCACCCAAATCTACTTTCAATGAAGCTTGAAGTCCTAGCCCAAGCCTCCAAGAGTATCCACACTCTAGCTTGTTGAAGATGGAAGTGGTAGAATGGTTAGAGACCTTGAAAATTTTGTAAAACCATTTTGCAATTCCTTAAGCAAGTTCTATCCATATATCTCCATATATGTGCATATTTACTTGCTATATTAAGAAAAAAGAAACCTTTAAACACATGCCCCTTTGTTCCTTGCTTACTTTCCTTGCTTGGTTGCTTGGAAAATAATTTTTCCATTTTCCCCTCTAATAGCCGAATGTGTTTTTGGAGAAGCCTTTGTTTTCCCTTTTGTTTTGCTTTTTGGTTTTGTAAAATGGAAAAAGAATCATTAATTCATTCTCACTTCCACCGTAGCCATACATTTATAATAACTGATTAAAACAAATTTGAAACCATTTGTTAATGCCATATAGGTGGCATGTATAAAAACTAAACAAACAAAAGCAACCAATGGTATTAAAGCACATGGAAACATATGTATGTTTATAATTGGTGGAATGTGAAAATATTATCCAAAATAATGAATAAAACAATACACACACACACACACACACACATATATTATTCCAAATAATAAAATAGTTAATATAATTAAATATGTATATATATTATATCATTATCCAATAATGAATTTTAATATATATATATATATTTAAAAAACCCCACATTTATACCTTAATTACCATAATTAAGGATAATGAACAATTCATGGCCGTTGAATTTAATCCATATTTGAGACAATAAGTTAGATGATGACACTTGGCGAATAATCATTGTCCTAAGTGTTAATTAAGTATCCATTTGATTTAAACAACCTTTATTTAACAAATAACAAATAAACAATTTATTTGTATAAACAAAAGGATATCAATTTATAATTAATAAATAAATAATTTATTTATTAATTTGACATATCAAAATATATCATTTCAAGTCTGTAATACTACCATAATATTTTCTAGACTGACGAGTGCTAGTGCGTCCTTGTCGAAAAACTTTATCCTTTACAATAAAGAATAAAATTACTCATCGATCAATATATCGTAGTAATACTGTTTTCGTCAATACGAAATATCATTAACTAGCTTAATGATATATATTTCATCCATCGACAACTTCTAGATTATGTGTGTGACCTCTTTGGTTCACGTGAACTAGACATGAGCGTATATGAACATATTCGTATCATTTCGATATAACCCTTTATATCCGAAGTCCCCAATGATCATGAGTGACCTCTAGCAAGATATCATGAGCCCTAGAATATAAAGAATAACGATTTAGTAAACCCATATAATTGTACTTATATGTAGTACAATCCCTCTACTGTCGAATCCTGATCGAGTCCAGGTCATAGAATCGTCAAAGCCTTAACTCGATCATAGGATCATAACCTCAATAATAAACGGGATTCATGTATCCAAAAACTCATTTTGGAACATATGTACTCTGGCTAGAGATTCAGTTTCCGTAAATGATAGTTCTACCTAGGATTTCAAGCTCCAATATCTGAGCCAACAGATTCTATCTTGACCATCACCTGCTCTCTACAATAAGAACACATTACTAGCAAGTTTTTTTCACTAGGCGTGGCTAGCCCAGTGTAATATACACAAGTGAACAATGTGCCTTACTGCAAATTACAGTCGTGATATCTCAGGTCGAAGGATTAATGGTATACTAGTACGGTTATGCAACAAATCATTGACTGTAGATAATTACCCATGTGATTCTATCGCGATCGGTCGTGCTCAATATCACGTTCACGAATGTGGTACCCATATTTATGCTCTTGTGACATGAGACTCATTACCCAACTATTAGTATCCAATACTAGTCCTTAACAGCAACAAAATATGTTAGTCATGTAATGTCACTGTCCATTGTGACACTATATCAATTGGGAACAAGTTTTAGAATGTATTTAAATCGAAGATTTTATACTCATATCTATAACTCCTTAGAGATAAAATCTCGACATATAATACAATCAGGGACATATCTCGCATCAATTAAAAGAAAGAAATAAATTAGCAACTGAACATAATGCAAGATAGAATAATATCATTTTATTAATCGTAAATAATTTACAATTAATTACAAAAAGTATATACATAAGAAAATATAATCCTGAACCAAATAACACGATTGGTTCAAGAGCATATCACTAACAGTAACTTTCTCTCCCATTCTGATGTGGGACTCCTCCTACCCCTATAGTGATCCAAAAGTCTGTCAAGAGCCGCTCCTTGCTCAGGCTTTTGCACCAATGCCACTCTTCGCCCTCAAGAACCGGGATGTTACAGGCCTACTAGCTTCCGTCAGCTCATCCTCAAGCCCACAATCATACTGAAGGAGAGTTGGCTCTTATACTATACTGTTGCATCCGGTCCAATGCTTGTCAACGATATTGTTCGCTTTGGCCCAACCCTTGGGGCCTCACGATTTTGTTCTTAGAATGGGTTGTCATGAGGACTTCCCAAGAGGTCATCCATTTTAGTATTACTCTCGTCCAAGCACGCTTAACTACGTAGTTCTTGGAAATAAACCACCACCCATCCCAAAAAGCCTCCTTGATAACTTGGTTCCAACTCTACATATATAGTCCAGTAACTTTCCATCATACCCAGACCCTAGTCGACCACGTAACAATCATCGAAAATCCCATAAATACATCATATCAATTAGAATGTAATCCCAAGACCCGCAAGGCATTAGTACCTATTTTATAACATACTTTCAAAAATAACATAATATAGAAGATTTTCAATCATGAATATAAATCAACATTTGTGTTCCCATAGAATACATAATATTACAAATATTTTTTTTGAAACATCCATTTCAATGAGTTCTTGGCCAAGCCAAATACACAAAACATAAATATACTATTATTCCTGTTCAGTGGATCATGAAACCCCCGTATGAGTCGAGTATCTGAAAAATCTACTGAAACTCGCTTCAGCTATGCTATACCGCGCTCGATAATATTAACCTAAAATAGAAAAGTGAGGAGTGAGTATTTGAAAAAATACTCAGTGAGTAGACCACACAATGATATATATATAGCAAATGATTCCATACATCGATTACGAAAAATCATCGTAATCATGAAAAGCAAAATATGTTCGATGTGGCATACTAAACATGACTGAGAAAGAGTCAAATCAAATATATAAATATAACCCCTCAGTCTATAGGATCCCATCCACTCTCTCTGAGCTGTATGACTGATCTGCAACCCTGGTTGGGGAAGTGTGCCCATGTAAATATATAAATGGCTAGCATGCTTTAGCCTGGACATGTTGGATTCCACCCATCCTATCTTGGATTGTATGGCCAATCCACATTCTTAGGTCTGTTAGATTCCACCCGCTCTACCCTGAGTTGTATGATCAATCCTCACCCTAGGACTATCGAATTCCATCCACTCCACCCTGAGCTGTATGGACAATCCTCACCCATAATGTTTCTAACATGGCACACAACTAATAACTCAGTCATCTAAGGCTCATAAAGCCAAAACATACTCATGGCACCCTGGCCATTATTTATAATCTATATCACTGACTATACCGCATCCACGATCATTATATAATATATCATTTGATAAAGGCCTCTGGCCTAAATCTTATAACACAATATCAAAATATACACATTAGGCCTCCGGCCTCACATTCATGGCAATCAAACATTCATTCAAAACCTATTCTACCATAAATAAGGAGCCAACCCGGCTACCATACAACATTATTCATCACCTCCTCATTTTAGTTATGTATCCAATATACATATTCATAGTCTATGCTATATCAAGCATAATCATGTAAAAGCATATAATGAGGAGAAATAAAGGTTGTGTACCCACTCACAATTTTGGGGTGAGAAACCACCCTCCGGATGTCTCCCTCTCATCGAAGACCCTCTAACCTTGGCTACTGTGCCTGATTACACATACAAACATAGATTTAATGATCTATAATGATATGCATACATGATGTAATGCATGCTCATGCTCTCTCTCTCTCTATCTTTTTCTACTTATTATCCTTACACCTCTCACTCTAATCTCAGGCCATTTTCAGTTATTTCAACACCAATAGAAGCACAATTCTTCTAATTTATCGATATAGTCGATAAACTAAAAAACTCCCAAATCCTAGGATTTTATAAATAGTACTTCGTGTTATCTATTTTTTAATCTATACGAAATGATAGCTTAAAATAGAGAGATAAGTTAGGGGATAAGCTTACTCGAGCTTGTAGGTGAGTTTGGAGTCCCTTTTTAAATGTTTCTCCCACTTTAACTATTGTTCATCGCACTCTCTTTTCTCACGAATCCTCTCGATTCGACGGGTAAAACTTCGATCAAAAGCAGTTTCCATGCTCTGGTATTGATTCTGAGGTTAGAGAAACTGAAATGGTGGAGTTTGGTGTAGTTTTAGTTGAGAGTCAAAATTTATAGAGAGAAAAGAGAAAAAGTTGCAGATGGGGAGAAAAAGGAAGAAAAAAAAATAAGGAAGAAACCCTTGACATTTTGTATATAATAGGGCTCTAAAATTATCAAAATACCCCTCTGAAACATGCCGACACATGCGACACATCATCATATATCGATACATACCCTCCATGTATTGATACTTTATTATAGAAAGGGGTTGTTCACTTTCCAGTCCATTTGTATCGATATTTGCTTCACTAAAGTCCTAAGTATCTATACTTTCAGTCGAACATGGGTTCTAAGTCCAAAAGTGCCTCGAGTATCGATACTTCTTTCACAAAGTATCGATACTTTTACTATTTATCCTGACTTCAGGGTATCGATACTTTCTCCTAATGTATTGATATATTTAGTCATACTGTTTATCACTATTTAAAGGGTATCGATACTTATCTCAAGTATCAATACATTCCGTCCCCAGAACCAAGTATCGATACATTAACACAGTATCGATACTTGTCCTGTTTTCTCTATTTTGGGACATCAACTTCAAATGGCCATAACTTTTGACTGGAATATCCTTACGGAACTCATAATATATCAACGGAAAGCTCTCTCCGTTAGAGATGATTTTAGGGCTAAAAATTCTGTTTTTTCTTATAAACTCATATCCCACACCATACATCTCCTTGAAAACATACTCTCGAGTTAACATACCCTTTCGTGTATTACTACACATTATGACATGCACTGAAACTCATGAGGGATTTATTACTATAACCATAATCCTAAGGGACGGGTTCACATTTTTTCTCCCATTTTGATATAGGATTCGGTTTATTCCTGCCCCCTGCCAGAAGCCACTCCTTGCTCAGGCTCCCTCGCCCCGGCACCACTTTCTGCCTTCATCTGATTGGGATGTTACAGACAAATATAAACTCTTTAATTTCTTTTATATCCTGAATTAAACTCTTTCATTCTTTTTATTTAACTAATTTTCAATAAAATTAATTAAATATATTTACAAACCAATATTGGCATTTAGCCATGCAATACGACCCTCGAATTATAATGAAGTGTAAAACTTTAAGAGTGAATCTTTTTATCATCAGTTACCGTGTAATTCAATCCTTCATTATACAATGCTCTGATCGAACCAGGGATATACTATAATCATCAAACCTTTTTAGATCCAATGGTATGTATAGTAAATAACAGATTATGATTCTATTATGTATCACCATTGAGAGCACACTTCTAATCAAAAGCAAAATCTTACCTTGATCAAGGATTTTCTCAGTCAAATCTGAATAATTCATATAAAATATTCTACCTCAAACACTAAGGTTGACAAATCTTTCTCAAATATTCATATACCCCTATGAATATCTCACCACACCCATTGACTAACTATCACAGCCTTAATATAAACTTGCCTTGAGTAGTGTTAAAGTATAGCAATTTACTCATAAAGTAACCATGATGTTGTAAATTATAAAGATCACTTACACATCTAATATAATAAATGACTAATTGATGACTAGCGTTTGGATAATTCATATGAGTCTATTCAATAAACTTGTAATCAACTAATGAGCACCTATATGAAGTCTCAGTTGACAGAATCCAAGAAAGGGATGAATAGGATATTTTAAAAAAAAATTTGACTTGAACAAAAATTATGAATTCAAAAATGAATGCAGACAATAACTATATACGTAAAAATTAAATGAACACAGGAGATTTTTATAGTGGTTCGACAATGTGTCTACATTCACTCTTCTCGGATGAAACCACTCACATCGAGGATTACTACTTCTTTGTTTTCACGGGTCAAGAGTAACCCAAATACAACTCCTTCTTTAAACGAGTGAAGAGCAACCACAAAGTACAATTTTCTTTCTACGGGTGAAGTGTAACCCAAAATAAATCTTTCTTAACAAATGGGTGAAGAGAAACCCAGATTAATTCACCAGGAATTAATTTTAAAACTCTCTAAAAGAGTAGATAATCAAGATGCTCACTTTCTCTTACTAGAATTAATAACAGAGAATAAATAGAGAGAATAAAAATTAAAAAGTTGTAAAGAATGATTCAAGCTTGATCAGATGTTTGTTCATGCTCTTCAATAACCCTTTTGTCTTCAAAATTGGTTGTTTATATATCTGCAATCAATTCTTCCCAACGGTCATCTTGGTCTTCATTAATGGAGGCATTAGATGCTTCTGAAACTAGCCATTATAACTTGATTTCTGCAAAGGTGTTGATACAATGACTCAACGTATCGATACGTTTAAGAAATTTGGCTTGAAGGTATCAATACGTTCCTATTTCATATCGAAACCCTTTGACGTGAAAAAGATGATATCCATCTTGAAGGTGTTTGAATCTGTCCTCAAGGTGTCGATATGTTTGAAGAAAATTCTGTGGTATCGACATGTTTGTGAAGAGGGTGCTTGAACAGGTTTTGAGGTATCGATACGTTTGATCATCCTTTCTAGGGTATCCATACGTTTGAGCTTAAGGTATCAATACGTTCTGCTTTGTCTTCCAGGGTATTGATACGTTTGATAAAAGATTCTGAAATATTTGAGCGCCTGCCAAAAGGTGTCAATACGTTTAAGGCAGGGTTCCAGAACTCGAGCTTGATTTCGGCACTGTAGCTTAAACGTGTCGATACGTTTAAGCAACGTATCGATACGTTTATGCCTTGGTGAGCTTTTCTTGACGCTTTCTTCACATTAATTATCAAAAATACTTCAAGGCTATCAATCTACCCCTTTTTTGATGATGACAAAATAAATGTATAATGCCATGATGTCTCCCCCTTTTTGTCAACAATCAAAGAAGGGAAAAAATCTGAGATAAAGATGTGTAGTAACAATAATTTGGCCTAGTTTAAATTATCCCCCTTTTTTGAATTATCATATCGGTGCAAAAAGAATCAAGAGCACATAAGAAAATAATAGCATCTAAGGAAGAAAATGTCATGTCATTAAAAAAATGACCATGAATACAAACAATTGGCAAAAGCACAAAAAATCATCAAAAATACAAAAGAAACTAATCTGAATCTGAAATGTCCACAGGCTGTAAGGAAGAGCCAGACGCAAATGGAGTCGAAGATGGAGGTCAAACTCTGGAAGATGAAGGTCGAGTGCAAGGAGGCGATGGTTGGAACGAACGAAAGAAGGAGTGCGGAGGCGATTGTCACTGCTGCTATGAAGGTATTGTCTACTCATGCTGCTCAGTGCCAACGTCGTGACCACCTTGAGTACCCGCAACACCAACATCCTCTACCCGAAACTGATGACCACCCGCAACCTTGGACATCCAAATGCTGGGATATGTCTGTTTGTATCCCATCTTACGTAGTGTCGTCTCATTCAATATGCTGGATGAGTGCGGCTTCTACCGATCGACGTCCTCAAGAGCCTCTGGCACCACTTTCTGAATCAACTCGAAAATGAGAAATTCGTAGTATAAATTATATCATTGAGTTGCACCTCGGACTATACTGGTAACTATCCAGTAGGCCAGGTTAGGTCGCTAATGGGTGATGATTCGCTTGATCCACCATATGTCCTCGATGGTCATCTCTCTAAATTTACCCGAGTGGACGTTCAGGTTGTAGCTGACTATGAGATGTAGGATATGCTCATTTAACTGCAATTTTGAAGGCTTGTTCTCCACTACAGGTAATCCCGGGTTCTTAAATATGGTCCTATATGCTTCCAAAGGATTGAACGTGAAGGGAATGTGATGATCACCTCCTAGAAGGAACCCAAACTACTCACCCACAAACTCCTCATCAACTACAATCTCCACACCTCGAATCCAAGTTTGAAACTTCATCACCATGTTTCTTCCTGTTTCGGGGTCCTTCATGTTCAGATTTGAGTAGAATAGTTAGACCAATTCTGGGTAAAACTTTCCCTTAATACTAAGGAAGGGAAACCATCCGAATCTTTGTATCTGTGCCATATAAAGAAATCGCATAGCGTTGAGGAGAGAGAAGTCGATTACTTGTCCTGGTGTGACGATACGGGTGGCAAACATTTGAAAGAATCTCTCCTGTTGCTTGGCTGAACTGAACCCCCAAGGGTTTGGTTCAGTCAGAATGGCGGCTGAAAAGAAAGAGGCGGGAGCCTTTCTCTTTCGGCGGTCGGACTGAGACGAAACCTTCATGCGTGGAGGCATCTTTGATTTGAGGATATGAAAGGTTTTTGAACGATTGAGTGAGTAAGAGAGAGATAAGAGATACACAAACAGTTTGAAGAGAGAGAGAGATAGATAAGGATAAGTGGAGAGAGAAAGAGAGTGTGACAGTTTAAAAAAGTAAATGAAGAGGAACGGTTACACTCGAAGAACGTAGGAAAATGGGGTATTGATAACGGTTTTTAAGAAGAAAAATGGGAAGTTTTGAATTTGAAAAGGTGGAAGATGAAGAGTTGGCAGTTTTGAATGTGCCATAGGTCAAAATGACGTAGTTTTGGCCAAACGTGTCGATACGATAGTAAACGTATCGATATGTTTTGACGTTGGATTCGTGAACTCGTCACAAGGGTATTGATATGTTTGAGAGTAAGCTTAAATATGTCGAAACGTTTGTCTGTAAAAGCGCAAAGTCTTCGTCTTAAAGGTGTCGATACCTTGTTCAAAGGTATCGATACGTTGTTCATGAATCCAGCACCTTTTAAAACATGTCAAAACACCAATGAGAACGTGTCGATACTCGCAAAGAGGTATCAATACATTGAAGCAAGGTTATCAAGTACGTTTGAGAATGACTCAAACGTATCGATACACTCGATAAAACGTGTTGATACTCAGGAAGAGGTATCGATACGTTAGTGCAAAATGATCAAGCACATTTGGGAAAAACCCAAACGTATCAAAATGATTAAGACAAATCATCGAGCACATTTAGAACACAAGAGAACATATTGAAGCATACATGAATATTTTCAATACACAATCAAATTTAACCCACAATACTTGAATATTTTCATGTAATTCATTCTTACAAACATGTATTTCATAAAATTATATCATTTAACAAATGTTATCAAGCTATAGAAAGATCAATCAATGTTCATTATACCAAGATTATTTCTCAAGTAGCAAAATCGAGTTTTATCAAATGGTTTAGTAAATATATCTGCTAATTGATTCTCGATATTTACATATTCAATGCACAAATCATTCTTTTAAACATGATCTCGAATAAAATGATGTCGAATCTCAATATGCTTAGTGCGAGAATGATGTATTGGATTCTTAGTTAGATTAATGCCGCTAGTGTTGTCACACATGATGGATATGTTATCAAAATGCAATCTATAATCTAATAATAGATGCTTTATCCACAAGAGTTATGCACAACAGCTACTTACGGATATGTATTCAACCTCAGTGGTAGATAAAGCAACAGAATTTTGCTTTTTACTCACCCATGTGACTAATGCATTACCTAAGAAATGACAAGCACCACTTGTGCTTCTTCTATCAACCTTGCAACCACCAAAGTCGACATCCGAATATCTTTTCAGATCAAATGAACCATCCTTGGGATAGAACAATCCCAAGTTAGGTGTGCCTCTAAGGTATCTAAATATTCGTTTTACGACACATAAATGAGTCTCTTTGGGGTTTGATTGAAAACGTGCACAAACATACACACTATATAAAATATCGGGTCTAGATGCAGTGAGATATAAAAGTGAACCTATCATGCCCCTATAAAGCTTAGGGTCTACACACTTGCCCTGCTCATCTTTATCCAAAGAGGTGAATGAACTCATAGGTGTGTCCATGTGTTTGCCATCTAAAAGATTGAATTTTCTTAACAAATCTTTTACATATTTAGACTGGGAGATAAAAATACCATCTAAGGTTTGTTTGATTTGTAAACCCAAAAAAAAATTTAGTTCTTCGATCATGCTCATCTCAAATTCGTTTCTCATTAAAATTGAAAATTCTTCACAAAGAGAATCATTTGTACTACCAAAGATGATATCATCAACATAAATTTGTACAATGAGTATATCATTATCTTTGGTTTTGATAAAAAGAGTTTTATCAACACTTCCCCTGTCAAAATCATTTTCTAGTAAAAATTTACTAAGTCTCTCATACCAAGCTCTAGGAGCTTGTTTCAAATCATAGAGAGATTTAGTTAATTTGAAAACATGATTTGGAAATTTTTGATTTTTAAAATCGGGAGGTTGTTTAACATAAACTTCTTGATTTAAAACTCCATTTAAAAATGCACTTTTAACATCCATTTGAAATAATTTGAAATTTTTGAAACATGCAAAGGCTAAGAAAATTCGGATAGCTTCTAGTCTAGCCACGGGAGCATACGTTTCATCATAGTCTATCCCTTCCTCTTGGCTATAGCCTTGAGCAACAAGCCTAGCTT
>JAVXUL010123836.1:0-16520 GCA_035590515.1 Trichilia minutiflora | reverse complement strand
CTCACAGTTTCTTGTTATTATGTCTTGTTCTATCAGTTATATATTCACTATGTACACTAATAGAGGCTTAGGGAGATAGGACCAGTCTTGTCTCCTGCCGATCATAGTACGAGGATTTCGGAATGTGACAATTATATTATAAACAAATTTATGTGTTAAAAAATGTTAAATTTGGACTCAACCTCTTTAATAATTGTGTCATTTTTAGTTGGTCTAAACCTATAATTTCGTATTGGTCAAGCTCAAGTAGGTTATCTGATTATGTCTAAAATTTTTGTTTTGAACTTTAAGAAAGATAAATAATAATTATATATATATATATAATAAACATTTATATTTTATATATTATGAGTGACAGAATTTTCAAGGGTATATATATAATTAATTATGATTCTGTTAAAGGGTCAACGGAAGATAAATCTAAAAAAATAAATAAATAATAATTATTAAAAATATTATTTCAGTGATAAAACTTCAAATCTGAAGATAAATAATTGATAAATTTCATATTAATTCGTATTTAATAATTTGTATGATGACAGTCCACGTGTACTTTGCATTGTCAATGGTCCTCATTCGTTTAAAGGTAGCCAAAATAAATAAATAAATGATTTGGGGTCAACTACCTTGATTTAATGGCCTAAATCAATGGAAGTTGAGAAGTATAAATAATTGTTAAACCATAGAAAAATCAATATTAGTATAGATTTAATTGGAAAATTTATTAAATTAGTTGAGATATACTCTTAATTTCTATACAAGTTTATTATAAAAATTTTGCTAACCAATATTTGTTAAGATTTTTATATTTGATAAATTATTTAATAAATATAAATTTTAATAAATGTTTTAAGAACACCCGTTAACAAAATTCTTATTATAATATCTTTTAAATTTTTAGGAATGAAAAGAAAATTTTCTTTGTCACAACAACTTGTTTGTTTACAAATTTAGGGTTTAATTTTATTTTACAAAATACATAAGTTTACTGCACCCATTCGGCATTTGTAGGTTGATTGGGCTGGAAGATAGAGTTCGAATGGGTCAATTTCAATTTCCTTTTTACTAAGCCCAATCGAAAGTTAACCCATAAAGCAATCACAAGTCACAAGTTGTCCGATATCCGTTGAGAATCTCCACCTGACACTGCCATTAACATTTAAATGGACCTTTAGAGAGACTGAGTTGAGAAATAACTTAAATTGTATATCAATTATCAGTGTACATTTTCAAATTAATCTAATTTAAATCTATTTAAATTATAAAAATTAACGATTTTGATCGATTTAAAAAATAAAATTTATAAATCGATTTATGAATTGATATTTTTTAAACTGTTATTTGTGATTTAGATTACTGATTGAATCAATTTTAAATCGCGAAATTACAAATCAAATCATTTAATATTACCTTATAAAATTTTTATTATTCTTTTATTTATTATCATAAATTATATATAATTTATCTCTAAATCTTTTATATAATAATAATAATTAATAGAGAAAAATTATTCATAAATAATTTTTATAAAAATTAATCACAAAATTGACTTTTAAATATTAATGAGAGATTATAGAATTAATAATAATTAATTATTATATATTTAATTTTATAATATAGTTCAAACCGCGAATTCAAACTGCTTCAAACCGCATTTTACAGTTTGATTTGGATTGATTTGTAATATGTTAATGGATTTGATTGAATTGATTTTTTTTCAAACCGTAATATACGATTCAGTTTAAAATTTTATCTCAAATCGAACCAAACCGTAAATACCGATCATAATATTAATCTCAAATTGTTCTTAGTATTCTATGTGATGAAAATATATTATTTTTCTCATATTATTTTAAAATATTTATTTTAATTAAAAAAAATAAATTATTTTTTAAACTTACTAATTTTTCTTCAAAAAGTTACTAAAAATAAAGAGCGACAACAATGAAACTTAAATATGGTTATTGAAAAAGCTTTAAACACCCTATTATCATTGTTTAACAACAAATCGATCAATGGGTTATTTATCTTTTAAGTCAAATTTATTTTGGAATAATCTCTGAATAATTAATTACGGATGAATAAATATATTATAAATATTAATCATGTTTATTAATTTATTAAATATTATGTTTTGAAAATTCAATAATTTCAAATCTTTTCCAAGAATATATTTGGTATAAATTTTGTTAACGAGTGTTTTCAAAGTGTTAGATTTTACTTAAGCGTAATTTAAGTAATCTAATTAAATTTTGATAATATGTATCTAATTAAAATGAGTTTTAATATTTATAAAGATAGGATTTTACTTTTATATTATAAAAGATTTGGATAGAAATTAATAATATCGTTTACCCAATTAATTATAGAGCATTTTTTGGGTATCTGGTTGTTAAATAATACAAATCTTAAATACTAAATTTAGAAATTTCATAATTACATTGTTACATTTTCAAGAATTTTGAGTGAATTTTAAGTATATTACCTAATCATTGATCCTAATAATTTAATTGAGTATTTTTTTAGAAATATAATAAATTTAATCCATTAATTAAGAATAAAGGTCGAGCCACCTTAATGCTGAGAGAGCCGCCGCCCACACACACACACACACAAAACCCAAAATTTAAAAAAAAATTGAATATATATATATATATATATATAAAATAATTTGAGATGAAATATAATTATTAATAATAAATAAAAAAATACTAATGTTATAAAAATTAACATTAAATCATAAATATATTATAAAATAATAATAATTAAAATATTTTATTATTTATATTTATATAAAATTCATTAAAAAAATTTATTTTTAATATTTTAATTGATTTAAATAAATAAAATAAATTAAATGATAAAAAATAAATAATAATTTTAAATTTTAAATTTAGTTAGTTATGTAAAAAAATGGTTTTTAATTTTTTTTTTCTCCCTTTTTTTCTCTCCCAACCTTCCAAATCTATACTCTTTATTAAAAATAAGAAATTGAATAATTTTTTGAAATTCAACTATCACCTTTTGAAAAAAATAAATACCAAAAAACAAGTCATGAGGGGAAGATTTACTAAAGTAAGTAAAAATTTTGATTGAAAATTAAAAAAACTTTGAAAACAAATGAAAATATTTAAGATAAATTTTCTCTGAATAATTTTAATTTTGATATTTATAATTTTAAGATAAATTTTTTGTTTTCTTTCTTTTTAAAATGATATTTTTTTATATATTTTTAATAATTAATGCATCAGTAAACTTGGGTGATTGCTCCCAAAAGATCTGCGTGATTATCTAATTAAATATGTATTATTGAATTTATTATATATTTGATTTTTTTTAAAATTAGTTGTATGGATTAAAAAAAAACTCTTGTTTATTTAATTGATTGTACTTGTATATGAGTAAAAAGTTTAATATGTATTTTAATTGTATAAAATTTTTATATAAAATAAATTATTAATAATTTTCGTTATTTAAAAAAATAATATATTCATTTTTAATATATTAGATATATTTTTGTTAATAATTAATAATAAATATTTATTTTTAATTATGATAATATAACCTGATTCCCCCTAATTAAGAATATCTAATATAACATATTCATTAAAAATTTTATATTTATTATTTATAATAAAATTTAATATTTAATATAATAATTAATAATAAATTTTAATATATTAAAAATATAACTTATTAAATATAAAAATTTTAATAAATACGTGAAGAGCTCGTTAGCGATACTCATTTAATATTATTAAACATCAAGTAACTTTTGTTGCTATTCATACAATTTTTAGATTGTATTATATAACGCTTCAATTCGTACGTAACTTAAGTTTTATTACAATTTTTGATAAGTTAAAAAAATAAATAAATAACTCAAAACGAGTAACGAAATAATTTAAAAAATTGTATGAGACAATCAAATTGTAGCTGTGCCCTACCTTAATTTTAAAAGATCTATTATTGATAAATATAAAGATAATGCATGATTTTATACAATATATATAGTTCTAACACTTTCTGTTTATATCGATCAATTAAAATCGATATTGAAGGAAGCAATTTTCTTCATGCTTCATGGTTATCAGTTGCAAAGACTTTTTTTTTTGCGTAATAATTATTTCTAATGGCTTTTTGTCACTTATATTTAATGCTTATGTTTTCGTAGTATTTGGATATTGGAACAAAAAAACAAAAACAGAAACAGAATTCTATATACTAAATTGTTTACATTATTAATAAATTTGCAATTGGAATTTTATATCAATTTTTAGAAAATTTGTTAAAAATCTGGAATATCCGTACAAATTTGATAAGAATATAAAAACTTCGATTTTGAAAGATACAATCACAACCGTTTATTTCCTTTTGTTGAGTTGGCATAGCTCTTACCATGGAAGTCAACGAAAAGAGCCAAGAGGGAAGCATTGAAAATGGCATTGAAACACCAACCCCAGATTCCGGAGCACCCGATTCCCGTAAAATGATAATAAATCATGAAACCCGAAGCGAAAAAACTGAAAACGAACTGGACAATCTGACAATCTGTAACCAATCTCTTCCACTTTGGTCGGACACCCATGGAGCATAATAAATAGTAGTAGTACATGATCACATGCACGCTCGCGTTGGTAACAAGCGCTATCGGAAACAACGACTGTGAGGTTTGTAACCAGAGATAACACATTATGACAACGGTAGCATGGTGGTATACGTGGAGGAATGTGAGCCGTTGGATTGAACCACTTAAAATGATCAAAAGGGTGTCTATAAACTCAAGAATCTTGGAGAGGTAAAATATGTACGCCCAGAAAAAGAGTGGTCCAGAAGGAGGAGTGTTGGTTGGGAAACAGAAGATGTGGTGTAGATGAGGTGGAGGATGGAAGATGATGGAGAGTGTGCAACCGACGGCCATGATTAGGGACAGGAGTAGGAGGGAGAAGTTATGTAGAATTGTGATTGGTTTTAGGAAATGAGATGGGATAGAAAACGATGAACGAGAGAGAATGAAAGTAAGAGCGAGATAAGTTAGGAGGGTGAGAATGACGAAAAGAGGAGATGAGGCTATGGTTTCTGATTGAGTCCAAGTGAAATTGAGGATTTTAGGGTGGTTTAGAGGGAAGAATTGGAGGTTTAAGGTGATTGAAGACGAATTCATGGCTGGCAATGGCTGGATGTTAGGTTGGGTTGTGGATGGTTTAGTCGTGATGTTGGAAGAAAGATGAGTGGTTTTTATTTTTTTCAAAGATAGGGAGGGAAGTCGGAAGTTTTGGATAATTTCAATAATGGCACATAAGTTTCTTTTAATTTACATTTAGCATTATCATTTTAGTTATATTACATTCTTCAATTAAGTTTTGTATGCCAAGTAAATGGATAGTAAAATGATGTTAGGGCATGGCTGGGGCTGCAAACCAATGCTTGCTTTTGATGGATGTGGGTCAGTTAGAGCCACTATTGGATGTTTGGATTTTTGTTTTTGTTGGTCAATTGTGTGGATCAAATCAAATCAAACTTATTTGTCATGCTGGGTCTATGCTGTCGACTCGTTTCCATAAGCATCTACATTGTTATGGAAACAGCTGGGGATGGCCACGGTATACAGGAAATGGCAATGCTACTAGTATTGTTCAAAAATGAAAAATCATTTCTCCAAGGGAAAATTTGGAATGGAATAACACCACATTCTCGCATAATAACAATATTTTCAATTTTGACATCGAAAAAGAAAATGAGTGAAAGAATTTCACAACTCTACTGGTTACTACAAAAATAATATTCATCTCCATGTCAGAGAAAAATGGTTTTTATTACACGGATGCAATTGGTTAATCCCTCTATCGATTATCTATACTACTTGCCAGGAAGCACAATGAACACAGCCCCCTGATTGTTCTTATTCTGTCTCAAAAGTTTAATTGCTGAGGACTTACGTGTTGGATCTTTGTTGGGTGGCAAAATTGGAAAATGCATAGATGATGAACACCGAATTTATGCTGAACTGGCACTCACCTTCTTCCGGACTATTCTCTTCCTCCGTGCTTTTGGAGCTTGTGCTTCGCCATCACTAACAGAGTCAGTGTTCCCTTGTTTGATGCCAAGGAGACCAAGACCAGAAACAATGGAATTCTTGGATATAAACCACTTGGAAGATGCGCCAGAAAGATCCCGAGATGGCCTTGTATAAGCCTTCAAAAGCTCATCGGACTGAACCAGAGGATCTGCTTCTACTCCCAGCCAAGCCAGCCTAGATCTTTCTCCTAATTGGACATTCAAAACCCTGTATACAACACATGAGAATTGTTACACTTGGAACTGCACTAATGGGTTTATTATTAGAGGACCTAAAGAAGTGGAACCAGATCCACAACTCGGCATGCGTGGATGGATCAGGATTTAGAATGGATGCAAGTTGATTAACAAAAGAAAATTTAAATACTAAAACCTTAATTGAGGTGACAGATCTATATCCTATGATACAACCCACATTAACATCATATGAGACAATCAAACAAATCCTTCCCTAATCAAAAACCTAAACATGGACAAAATTTTAAACTAAGAATAAGTTGGAATGGCAAGGATAGTTTATGAATATAACCAAGAGATAAGCATGTATAGATGTAGATAGATATAAATTGAAAGAGAGAGACAGACCTCAGAACGGTGCTAAAGAACAGAGCTACTGCAATCACATCAAAATTGTTGGTGACTGTTCTATCAAATCCACACAATATCTGATATCTCAAGTTTGCATATAGTCCAAGGAAAGCACCATAGCCTAGTGCATTATTACTTACACTTGGGATTGTCACAGATAACCTGTCAGACGTGTCAAAGATTGCCCAAATTTAACAAATGTTAGGCTAGGTTAAACAGCAAGAGGAACAATATTCTAAGTTTTCATATTCATAAAGAAAAAGTGAAGAGAGGGATGAGGAGAACTCCATTTTGCAACATTACTAACCTATCCTTCTTTTTACTGGCCAAAAAGTTTGACAAAGAACCTTGCAGTGCTCCTGCAGTTAATCCCACTAGACACAACTCTGCAGCCTTGTAGAAAAGAGAGTGGATTCTCTTTTGCAAGTCAAACTCTCTTAGTGGATAACTCCGTTCAAATATATTGTTTGGTAGTTTTTGTAATGTATTTTGCAAGTCAAACTGGAATGTGTTTCCATAAGAGCGACAAGGAGCAAGTGACCAAACAACAAAAGCATTACATGCTGTTACTGTAAGCACATTTACTAGAGCAAGATTCCATTCCTGCTTTATCCTATCGTAGCAGAAGCAAATATTTATTAATTCAATATAAAAATGAAAACACAAGGCAACAGACAATTCCTTTGTTATTAAATAAACAAGAACACACCTATCCTTGCGATTCTCCAACTCCCACCAAACAGAGCAACCAATTGTGGCAAGCTGCTCTAGGAGAAGCTTATATAAAAAGGCAGGATCTGCAATCATCCTGTAGCAACAATAGCATGTTACATAAGATATCTAATGAAAGGTCCAACATTTTATAATTGGAATGCATGAACTCATAAATATGTTGCACGAGCTTTTAAATCTCAGATTGCATTTTTATAGTCGTGTGTTTAGTAGAAAATTTATCGAGATGTTTGAGAGTTCATCAACCAATATCACATGGTATATTTCCCCCCGCCCCCCAAAAAAAGTGCATAGAAAATTTCAATGTTTCTTGAGTGAGTAAAAGACTGGTTGAAATTTTAATTCGTGGGAAAAGATGCCAATAACACAACAGAAGTCCAATAATTTCTGACCTTTGTCAAAAATAAATAAATGAATGAGTTTTCTTCTATTAGACTAAGCTTTAACTGTTTCAAATTTTAAATTTTGAATTTTCCAAAAGCAGCCAAAATTATCTACCAAGTAACATGTGTGTGTGTGTGAGAGAGAGAGAGAGCATTTCTGAAGATAATGTTCATGAATAACTTGCTTAATCCATGTGTTAAAATACAAATCACAAAACAATCAAAATAGAAAACCTGAAAATTTTTTAAGATAATTCTCATGAATAACTTGCTTAAAAGTCTTAAGTATACTGACTCAAGAAGCAATCAAAAAGCAAAACCAGAAAACGTTTGAAAATAATACTTGTGAATAACTTGCTTAATTGAAATGATTTCATAGGAATCAAAAGCAAAACCCTGGAAATAATAAATTAATAACTCTAGAAAACAAATCCAAGTGATTCCAGGGGTACAAAAAGAAAATTACCTGCCAATGAATGCCCTAGATATTCCTTGTGGAAGTGCTCGCGAAATGAACCTAGTGGTCGTTGGTCTAGCATTAATTGCAAGGAATTTCACCATTTGAGCTGAACTAACTAATCCCTATAAGCAATATTTTAGTGAGTATCTAGCCAGAAGAGTCCACCGATAAAAGTATCGACAACAGGGACATTATACCATTTCATAAGCTTGACGGAATCCAGCAGGTAAGTCCATCATTGTCTTCTGCCACTCATTCAACACAGCGTCCACAAATTTTCGATCAAAAAGCTGACAGAAAGTACAGAAACTGTTATTGCATGTAAATTTGAAATAAAAGAATTTGAGCAAGAGAGAATATTAATTTAATCAACAAATGTTCATAAGGGGGGATCCAGGCACACGTGAGCTCCAACCTCTTCAAGAAACTTCCGCCTCCTGAAAAGTCCACCCTCATCTCCCTCATCACCGTCATCAAAATCATCATAGTAGTCATCATCGTCACCATCATCATCACCTCCATCACCACCACCATGATTAATTTTCTTTCCAATATCTCCACCACCACCCCCGACTGCAAGCTGCAATCTAAAATGAATTAGCACCTTGCCTATGTTTCTGAACTTTAGAAGTAAACAAATGAAATGCTCAATCTGAAGATGAAAATGTGAACATCTTTTTAGAAACGTAAAGACAACTTCTTTTTAGAAAGTGAGAATATATGTGATGAAAACCAGGAATTAAACAACAGCAGAAACCATTTCGAACAAAAGATACAACAATAAAAAAAGTATTCAATCAGTCTCAAGCATTTATCAGCTCTCAACCCACAAGGGAAAGATTAAGGTCCAACCATAAATAAGGTTACACCTCCATAAATAAGAATTTTAACATTCAATGAAAATGATCACTTAAACAAAATAAAACTTATTTAACAAAAAAGGAAAAAAAAAAGAACTATAACAGCTTATTAGTAAAGAAGATTGAAACACAGCCATACATCAATAGAAGAAAGCCAACATTTACTTAATATCCACCGTTCCAGAAGGAAAGATGTCAAACCAAATGTTTCTATTGCCAAGATCATGGAAAGGAGAACCATTGCCATTACTACTTTCACCATGGAAGATAGACCGACAAAACAGCCAAGAAGGGAATGCTCACGAAAAACACTGTCTTGCACCAGATTGTGACCATGCTATGCTATTAAGCAAGTAGAGGAAGATCAGTGGTGTGACTTGATTTCTTAGGACATGGAACTGGAAATACAAATTGTTTTGGCGGAGAAAGGAGCTATTTGAGCAGTACAGTGAGGCATAAAGTAGTGAGACTTCTGGCAATTCTTGGTTGCGCAATTGCTTTTGCTGAATTCCCTTTAGGGCTACTTTTGAGCTCTTTCAAGGACTAAGTTGCTGGGTAGAGGAAGAAGGGAATAATATCTTTCCTCGGTGTTTTTTCTAGCTTTCGAAGTTACTTCAAGTCAGTTTCAGTTTGATATTTTCTGTGGTTAAACATTGGAAGAAACTTCAAACAAATTCGAAGAAGGTGGTCTAGATGATAAATTTAAATGCATTCTAACGTAAATGAAATAAGAAAATTGCTAGTATAGCTGCCCAAGATTGGTACAGTAGATCATTTTTGCTGAGACACTTCTAGGATGATGTTAAGACATGGTAGTTAGAGGTTATGATTCCACTAAAGTTGTCAAAATTTCATCTGGGGTCAGGTAAAGATAAGCAATTTGGATGGGTTTGAATAATTTTTCAAGGCACAGCATTGAACCAATGACCTGTTGGTTGAATCCAAGGATTGTTTACCACTTACACAACTTGAAACAGCCTGATAGCACTTGTAAAATTAACAGACAAACAACAACCTTTTTCTAATGGCTTCTAAATGCTCACCAATATTCTACCTTTTTTCTAACCAACCACTTACAAAAAACCATAATACAATCTCATTTAAACATCTGTCAAATACTCAAATCCCTAATTTGGGAATCTAGCCCTTCCCTCCATCTCCAGTCAGCTTCAACAACCTGAACCATTATACAACACCACTATAGCTCTCAAATACCTCTCAAAGCCCAAAATAGCCACAAGATAGTCCTTCTAGGCACAGCTTAAATGCTACCGCAAATTATGTTTCCTAACCTTTTGGGTCCAGTTAATTTATGTAAAACGGCTTAATACAACCCATCCACCATCATTCAGTTTCACTAACAAATTTTATCACAATACCTTTTGCATGAAGCCAGACAATTCGAATTAAGAAAATTATCTCTAGACATAAAAGAAGTGAATGCCAAAACCTAATTTCAAAGCCAAACTAATTGTTATGAATTCCATACAGTTTCGTAAAGAATAAATAATTAAAACCAAAAAACAAACACGGTCAATTGATAACAGAAGAAAAAAAAAAAGAAACTAAGAAATTTAGCCAAATTTTCAAATTGCAAATAACAACTAACCTCAGGCGTAGTCTCCGATTGCTGCTGCGACATATCGAGCTTCCCTTTCTCCAAAGTAACCGCACCGAAAGCTCCGTACTGTCCTTTCATAACCGGACCGTACTCAGCGGTCGAACCAGACGGTAAAGCACTATGCCCTTTGAAACATCTCTCCAAGACAGCCACAGAATGGTCAACGCCGTCAATCAACGACGACGACGAACTCGTCACCGACAAATTCTTCCTCCGAAGCTTAACGCTTGCAGGCTGGTTACTCGGCTGACTCAGACCAAGCCGTGGAATCCGTATACTCGGTGGCACAAACGATGATAAGGTTTTGGTGATAGTGGGGGCCGGCGTTGTTTGCAACATTATTTGAGACATGATTTTCCAGTTCGGAAACCGAGAAACCTATGCGATTGTTTTAGCTTTCTTTTCCCGGAAAATTATTTAGAGAGGGAATTTTTTCATTTTTTTTATTTTTTTACCTTCTCTCTAAAGTTTTGAGAGAGAGAGAGGGCGAGAGAAAAGAACAACTTTGGTGGGTTTTAGAGGGATAGTTCGGTTCGCCTACTAAACGACAAAAAAGCAATCGGATAGCGTGCAGAGTAGTTTTGAGAGCTGAGTTAACTAAGCGGGTTTGGACGAGTTGACTCGGTCGGCTGGTTGATTACTTGATTGTTGTTTTGTTTTAAATTTCACCGATTCGTCTCCCTTATATTCAAAGTCATGAAAATCTTAATTTTAATTAAAATTATTTTTTATTTAAAAAATTAAAATATAAAAATAAAAATTTTAATAATATATAAATAATAAAATATTTAAAATATTTTTATAAATTAATAAAATCTATTAAAATTGATCAAAATTAATCAAATATTTTTACTATTTTACTGTTTTTAATTTTAACTAAAATCGAAATTTTTTCTTATTAAAATTATAATTAATTTTATTATTTAAAATCACGATTTTGATAATAATATTTATATACGAGGGTTACTGAAATTATAACGGCCTAATAACATTCAGGTCTATACTAAAATAATTTAAATACCCTTCAAGTGTTATGCTTTATGTTGTAATATTACGATGGTAATTTTGTCATTTGAAAGAAGTAAGGGAAATTTCTTGTTACAAATAGATAATTTATGTCTTTTATGTGAGAAGTAAAAAGGGATCCAAATATTATTATTTTAATCATAAAAATATTTCAATAATTTTAATAAATAAAAAACAACACATCATAATTAAGGATTTTAATATAATAATTTATAAAAACTTTGGTATAATAAATAAATAAATTAGCAATTAATTAAGTATATAAAAAATAACAAATAAAAATTCATTAAAATTACAAATTTTTTATTTGATAACTTATTCTTCAATTTAGTTCTTTTTGCAAAATATGAATTTAAAATCATTTGCTTTTTTTTTTTTAACTCACTTGTACAATATCTTTTTTAACTCAAGGTATTTTACTGATTTCTATCACTTATCACTGTTATTTTTTAATTTTATTTGACAAAAATTTTGCAAATCTTTTAAGAGTTTTAATATTATTGATTAGTTGATGGATATATGAAATTTTTGTTGAATTTATTGGTATAAATCATTTTTTTTAAATAAATATTTATTTTTATATTATTTTTTAAAAATAATTCAAAGTATTTAAATTTCGTTAATAAGTTTTATCCAACTAATTTTCGAAGATATACCATTGTTAAATATACCTTCATATAAATATTCTGTTTAAATCATAAGTGAATAATTAAAATTAAATCTAAAATATGCACCCAAAACATATATTTTAAACTTAATTTATTATCACCTACTACACCAATAAGCGATTCTCATATTTTATACTCATCCAATACTTTTGTCATCTCAACAATTAATGTAGACTTTTTTACTCTTTTTTTAGGAGAAGCTACCGAGAAAAAATATGAAAATTTAATCAAAGTGTTTGATTAAAGTGTTCTTAATGATAATTTATACACAAACATATGAAATTTATATAAAGTCTTATCAATGTAATAAAGAAATTGAATATTCCTAAAATCAAGAGATATTAAAGCTATTTCTTATATATATATATATATAAAGAGTTAGTCAAATGTTTTTTATTTGAAAAACTATTAAATGGTAAATCGTGTCTTTATTTTTTATTTGGTTAAAAATTATATTAAATATTATTAAAATTAAAATAAGTAAAAGTTAATTCTAAATTAAACATAAAAAAATACGTCAAATCTTATTTGTTTGAAAAAGTATTGAATGGTAAATGATATATTTGCTCTAATCATATATATATATATATATTATTGAATAAAATATATGTATTTATTAGTTAATAAATATTTTTTATGTATAAATTAATAAATATTTATTTATCAATTAATTAATAACTCTTGTAAAATAATATTTTTTGTTAGTCTCAATAATATTATTTTATTACCTAATGTGCACCCCTTCATGTATAATGTTTAGAAGTTTAAACATAAAATTAATTTGTTTGTTTGTTTTTTAATATAATAAAAAAAAATAGCTTAAAAAAATGAAATTAATTATAAAATAACTTTCACTTCTTAGTTTTTATTATTTAATAATTATTTATATTTGATTTTTCAACGAAGTTTAGATTTAGGAGTGAAGGAGTGGAAATATAATAACAAAAAAATTATACTTTTTTTTTTTTTGTTTTTATAAGTTTATTTTTTTTTTTATATTCGAATACAGAACTTCATATTTATTTATTTATTTTTATATTTGAAAAAAAATCACCAACAAAATAAGACAATAAAAAAAATCATTAAAAAATTAATATTACTAAAGATATGAAACGAGAAAAATAATAACATGTCATAATTGTACACGTTTCACTTGCTAATATAATTATTCAAGTCCCTAAGATTGAGATACGTGAACAAATAAAACCTTGGACATATTTATTAGAGGTGTTAAACGAACTATTATGTCACATCTTGATTCAGAGATCCCACCTGTAATAACCGTCACAGATTCCTAATAAGTATTTTTTAGGTCCAGAATGCTTACTAAGAACCTGTAAGACTGAAATTATAAACAAATAATAAACACTTCCAATAAAATTCCCTGCAAATTCTCAAACTACTTCTCAGTCAAAAGCAACTCAAATATTTCAAAATTCATCAAATCCATCAAATAAGATTTCATATCATTTTTCAATCTAATTTATAAAATAATAATAATAAAATATTTCATTACAAACAGTAATACTACAATGTTAACAGAAATTCTATGATCCTGAAATACAATAAGATACAATAAGAAATAAATGACGCTCCCAGTGGACTCATACAGTGAGAGTGAGTCAAGATTAGGATCGATACCTACAGGATCCACTTTCGATGCAATCACCACCGCTGCGCTAGACTTGTGAGTGGGAAAAAAAGTTGAGCATACTAATGTATACTCAGTGAGGAAATAAAAAGGATAAAAATAATAAAACTAAATAACAAAGCATAATAATAAGAAATATAAACATCATCATTATTACCAAGGAATATTTATTCACATACAACTCTGCAAGGAAAGTACGTTTAAAATATCTTTTCCATTTTCAAATCAAAACCCATAAAGTACTGAGCAAATCATTGGGCATAGCCAACCTTTTGGTAATCACGTTGATCAGGCGTAATCCCGAACCATCAGTGGGTTTTACATATAGATAAAACATGCTGTTTCAAAAGTATATTTTAAATGCAGAAACTAAAGCAATGCACAGTTTAGTTAGAAAATAAGCCCACCACTAATATTGGCTGTTAAGTAGTCACGTGGTGATGCTCGTGACTGTCCTCTACAAGTATACAGCTCCAGATAATCCACTATCTGGCACACACTCACCTGAGTGGTCCCCTCGAGATCCTTTCTCAGGCTACTTTACGTCAAGCTCTAGATGGATTATCACATGTCTCGATCTAGCACACACTCACCTAGGCGGCCACCTCGTGGTCCTCTCCCAGGCTACTTCACATTACTCACCTAGATGACCTATATTCAGGTCCGTGCCAGGCTACTTATACAACACTCACCCAGGGTTCACATACCAGTGAACTCTCCCCCAAGCTATCTCATACAACACTCACCTAGACGGCCTCTCACTAGGTCCATGCCAGGCTACTTTACATCACTCACCTAGACGGCCTCTATCCGAGTCCGTCCTAGGCTACCTTATACCACACTAACTTGGGGCTCACATCACAGTGAACTCTCTCCAGGCTACCTCATCTGTAGCTACAGAAATTATAGGCCATCATGGCCAACAACAACAGGGCCCTCTCGGCCTCATCACCAAAATACCGACATAAAACATATTAACAAAATACAATAAGAAAACCAAGCCCTTAGGCTGCATCATCACCAATCGTCAAAACACAATACCCAAAACAACATAAGAAATCTGGCTCTCAGGCCATATTACCATAAATCAAAAAATAACATAAATCCCGACTCATCGATTGCATCACCATATAACAGAAACCAAAACCTGGCCAACTGGCCTATCATCATGCACAAACCACAAGGCATCGCCCACAAGCCAAATCATCATAAAATCATCATCTCAAGACAAACTCATAACTTAGCCACTGGCCAACATATGAATAAAACACATAAACCAAAGCAAATCAATAAACTCATATAACAAGCATAAAACGGTCCTCAAAGATAACATATCGTAAACTGGTCCAATGACCAATATTCAAGTAAAACAAATATGTCAATTAAATTAATAAAACCATTTGATATTTCGATCATAAAAGTCAAAACATTTTTCCTATGAGGTTCTACCACAATCAAGGGGCCCTCCCGACCACCACACAAAATCATTACTCCGCCTCCACATAAAACATATATCTTTTCTAACTTCCTAGAACATTAAAATATAAGTTTTTGTGAAATATTCAAACATCTATAAAACGAAGCATAAATCTTCGATAGCGGCATTTATTAAACATATGTATATATAAAAACATAAGAAATCATTTAAAACAGTAAAAACATAACAAGGATCCACTCACGAGTTAGAGAGGATACGCACTCCCTAGAGTTCTTCGCTCAGATCGCGTTTCTGCTCCTCGCTATCTGAGCCTACACACAAATATCAAAACCCCATCAATTCACATTCTAATCCTACAAACAAGACTCGTATGCGAGGAATGAACTTAACCCGAATACCCAAAATCGGTTCAAACATAAAATCGACTAAAACTCTTCTTAACTCATCCAATCATCTCATTCTCGATGCTAACAACCAACATTTCATCTAAAATTACGCATTTCGACTCAATTCCATATTTTTGACATACGGATCCCACGTGCCCATAGAAACAGTAACTTTGATCACTGTTTACACTCCCCCAAATTCTTAAAAATCACTTCTCTACCTTCTTAAGATTTCCTTGACTCCATTACAACCCAAATAATATTTTAAAACTAAGCGAAATGCGATAAATCTATGAAAATGCATACGAAGGCACATACGAATCAAAGTTCATAAAATACGAAATAGGATATACAGACGGGTTAGAAATGGAGCTACGAATCTCGTGATGTGGTCGGTTTCCTTCAGTTTGGCCTAGAACACCGAAAGCCCCAATTTGAGCTCCGAAACCCTAACTTCTCCAACTCGTTTCCGGTGTCTCTTACCATAAATCAAAATCGTTTTTCTATCCAAAATCGCGATTTTAACAATTTTATGAGTTAAAATCGCGATTTTAATAACACTGGTTATAGGGGTGTTAGTGTATGCCCTATAAATCACTCGTGTTATTGATTTCAGGGTTAGTGATCTT
>JAVXUL010123825.1:0-16525 GCA_035590515.1 Trichilia minutiflora | reverse complement strand
TTAGATAAATACTAATTAAAATAAATGGAAAATAAAATATAAATATAAATATTTTTCATTTTTGATTTATTTGGCAAAGAAAATAAGATTTTCCATTTTTCTCTCTCTCAAAATTCGGCCAGTCATGGGGGAAGACAAGAGGATGGTGTAAAGTGGAGAGGACCTAGGTTTCAAGCTCTCATCTTCATCAAAAAGGAAAGCTTGCAAGTAGTCTACCAAAAGCCCTGAGGTATTGTCACTTAATTCCCCTTGTTTTTCATATATTTAACCTAGGGTTTTGACATGAAAAACTTACATTCAATCATGCAATAGGCCATAGAACCTTCACTCAAGTCCCTACTTTAGTTGTAAAATAATTCTTCTAGTACCCCAATTGACTTTCAAGCCCTAAAATTCTTGGGTACTAGTTAAGTTTTCTTCTAGTACTTCGATTTTCTTAGACACTAGTCGAGCCATCTCCTAGTATCCTGATTGACTTTTGAGCCCTAAAATTTCTGAGTATTAGTTGAGCTTTCCCCTACTACCCCGGTTGGCTTTTGAGCCCTAAAATCTCTAGGTACTAGTTTATCTTTCTCCTAGTGTCTCGATTTTTTCGGACACTAGTCAAGCCCTCTCCTAGTATCTCAATTAACTTTTGAGTCCTAAAATCTCTGGATACTAGTCGAGCTTTCTTCTAGTGCCTTAATTTTTCTAGGCACTAGTTAAACTTTCTCTTGGTACCCCGATTGACTTTTGAGTCCTAAAATTCTTGGGTACTAGTTGAACGTTCTCCTAGTACCCCGGTTAGCTTTTGAGCCCTAAAATCCTCGGGTACTAGTTGAACTTTCTACTAGTGTCTCAATTTTTCTGGGTACTAATTAAGCTTTCTCCTAGTATCCCGATTTATTTTTGAACCTTAAAATCTTCGGGCACTAGTTAAGCTTTCTTCTAGTATTTTAATTTTTTTGGACACTAGTCGAGCTTTCTTCTAGTGCCTCGGTTGACCTATTAAGTCCCAAAAATTCCCGGACACTAGTCAAGCTCTTTTCTGAGGAGTCCTTGATGAAGACCTTGCCCTCGAATTTACTGAAGGCAAAGCCCTTAGCACCAAACGGCTAGCTTAGTTAACTGGATTACATTCAAATAGAAACCAAGTACTGAAAGCAATAAAAATTTGAAATTCACAGACAAAAGCATGAAGAAAAAATTCTTGGTTTTCATTAATGATGAGTGAATGAAAACTCCAGTTTACACTCTGATTGAATCAGAAACAATGACTCTATACAGACTAGGCCCTCAAAGGAGCTGTTGACAAAGAATAAAGTATACAAAAAATATAGATATACAAGTATATCCTAAGTATAATTATCTATGTATACATCAAAGACCTTTGATAAGGTCCAAAAGAGGGTTTTTTTTCCTCACCTTCTTCATCCGAGGATACCTCGACAGGGGTCACCTCACCGTGGGAGGTATGGGGGGCTCCCTTATCATTTGTCCCCGAGACCTGGGGTTCCTATCCCTCAAAACCCATAATGCCTACCTCAGAGGGTCTGTCTATTGTAGAAGTGTTAAAAGGGTCTTCTATATTAGACCTCTCTTCATTAACAGTCTCAACAGTAACTTGAGAGGCAATCTCAGAAGAGACTTCTTTTGTCGATGGCTTTGAGGTCCCCAAAACTTTACGACCCAACTGGTTGAACAACTAATGAAGATCCGTCTTAGGATATTCTTGGAGAAAGAGCTGACTAATCAGGTCCACACCGTCATTGACCCCTTGGTCGTAGTGGTACTCTAGTTGGGCTGGCATTTCCTATATTTCTTTGTTTAAGCCCTCCAGGAACTTCTGCACCTCTTTAAACTCCTCTTCTAGTGCGCGATTGCTCGTATGCGTCTTTAACCCGATCAGCATCAGCCAACATCGTGAAAAGATGTTCATTCAGTTGAGTCTCTCATGCCTTTAGAGATTGGTACAAGTTGGTCAGTTTATTATACTTGCCAGTCAGATCCCACCTTGTCTTCTCTAGTTTCTCATTCTCGACGGACAAAGTATCAATTTTGGCTTCGGCATTTGAAAGTCGGGAAGTAAGGTTCTCTTCTTTCTTGTCCCACCGATATTTTTCTCCCTCCAAGACGAAAATTCTAGCTGACAATTCTTCCTCTTTCTTTGCTACCTCCTATTGAACCGTAGTAATCCTCTCTTGGGTCCTCCTCTCTAGTTTTTTCACTGTTCTAACAATATTTTCTCTAAAATTGATTGCGTTCTTTAAGTCTTCAATTAAAAGATCCAGCACGTAAGCATTCTGCACAAAGAGAGAAAAAGTTGGGATTAATACTGCGCTCAGGTTGTTAGTTGCAAAACTACAAAGCTTAAGAATGACGAAAACTTACTCTATGCGTGTACAAGAGCATATGGTCAAGGGATTCCTTGGAGACATGCTTGCCTTAGTCTTCCATTTACCTAATAAAATTACCTCTCGAGTCGAGTTTAACATTAGAAGGATGTGATCAAATTCCTTCCTCTTTCCTTCTGAGATCTCCTCCAATAAGGCCCCATCCATGTCTTCACCCTCCCTAGGGGAAGCTTGCCGTCCTTCTTATCCTTCGGGGGCAGATTCTCTTTTTCCTATTCGACATCCTGATTTACCCCTAAATCAGAGGCCTTATCCTAACCAGTTGGCCTCCTCCGTTTCAGTATAACTTCTTGACCTTATCCTGGAGCTGGTGGAGTACTTAGTCTCGGTATCCAGGGTGCTAATACGCTATCCTTATGGCCCGGGACCTTTGTTGTCTGGCCACTAGTCGGAGGAGGTCGAGGGCCTGTTTTCTTCTTCTTTTTCCCCCCCGCATCATACTCTAATGGTCGTTTCCTTTTATCCTTGGTCATGGGTGGGCCACCCCTCTAGAGAGGCATATTTTGGTCCACCATAGGCTCTCTAATCAAGATGCCCTTCTCCTTTGAGTGCTCATTCTTTTTTCCTCTCTTCTTAAGAGCCTTCTTTTGGACCTTTGTTATAGTAGGCCTCTTTTTTTTGTCACCAGGGGCCTTGGTCTGAGGGCTAGAGGTCTTCGTGCCCTTAAATGTCCCTTTTAAGCATAGCCCCTTCAAAATATCGACTGGTCCTTGTCTCTTGCTGACCTGAAACGCTTCGGTCCTTGAGGGTGTAAGAACAACGCAATTAAAACCTGTCGGGTGAATGAGAACAACACTTAAGGATTTAAGCAAAGGTACCTTGGCTCAGTCGAGCTCTTATCTTGTTGAGCTCGCTTCTGACACCACCCATAGCACCAAGCCTAACCTCTCCAAACTATTCTCATTTAGGAGTACCTTGACATCATGGTGGACAGATTGTACAAGAACAACACCTCATCAAGAGTCAGAGCAGAGTTTTGTCAATCGGCCTTTAATACGAACAGGCCGCTCAAGATTCTTTAGCTGTACAATATAAGCTAATAAAGAGGGATCCCAAAACCTTTGAAGATCCTGAGAAAGTACCTCTGCATTGGGAGCTGGAGACCCAACAGTAGGTATTCTTCATTCATCGTTATCTTCCTTGGTGCAAGAGCACTTAGAATCTCATGGGTTAACGGGACCCTCAGCTGTACGCTATCAGGGATGTTGAAAGCCTGTCTAAAGGCGTACAGGTCCACCTCACTAACCATTGAAGGGTACCAGTCCGCGTCATGTAGTCCCCCTGGCACGAGCCTATTCAGAGGAGTTTCCACCGTCATTCCCCCTCTCTTGAGTATTAATCAAAACCTTGATGAATTCTAAGCCAACACGAGTCATATTTGAGAGTTTATCTCTGTGAACCATTGCTACGATTTGAACGTAAATATTGAAAGAGGAAGAAAGTTTCTATGAAAGTCATGAACACTGGAACACGAACACCTGCAAGTATGAAGAAAAGTAAAGAATAGAGATAAACCACAGTGGGATAGATTATGAAAAAGGATAAAATAATATTTAGATAGTCCGAAGATGATAATGACAGGGATAAAAGGGGGGTATTTATAGGAGAAAACCCCAGATCTCAACTGTTGATCTTAATGGTTGGGGAGAAACCACGTGTTGATATTTTAGTAAATAACCCCATGGTTTGATAAACCATCAAAATCACAGCCACCCACTCTCGAGAATGTGAATCTCAAAAAGCCAAGCATTTAAACCCTCATAGGATACGAAGCGATGCCAGCTCAAGAAGTGATTTATGAGGTGACCCCTGTGTTGGCAATATTTAATAAGGGAAAAGACAAAAATTCAGGTGAGCCATGTCAGAGGAGATTTTATAGGTAATAGGTACGAGGCCATCATTATAGGAAACACCTTTTACCCAACAGTCTTTTAGTAGTCACCCACTTCTTTCATACCAGCGGTATACTTCAATCTCCCATAGATAAATAAGACTTCGGGATCTCACCAACACTTAGAGTTTCTATTATGAGTCTCACAAGTATCGCATCAAAAATTAGGGAACTGGATGTTTGGGTAAAAAGTAAAGGTGACACGTAGAGAGCCTTCAAGCAAATGTGTGACAAGGTTACCTCTCAAAAACACCCAACTCTAAGGACTTCTCACTCCCGATCCCGAGGACTCTTCGCCCCTAATCCTGAGAACTCTTCACCCCTGATCTGAGAACTCCTCGCACCTGAAATAGAGAACAATCAACCCCAAAGACTCCTCACCCCCAATCGTGAGGACTCATCGCTCTCAACCCAGAAGACGTTCAACCCCGATGACTTCTCACTCCCAATCCTAAGGACTCCTTGCCCTCGATCCAGAAGATGCTCGATCCTAAGGACTCCTCGCTCTTAACCCAAAAGACGTTCAATATCGAGGACTTCTTGCTCCTAATCCTGAGGACTCCTTGCCCTCAATCCAGAAGATGTACGATCCCGAGGATTTCTCATCTCCGATCCAAAAGGCTCTTGATGTTAATATAAAAATGAGAATGATTAAAAAGGCACCGAAGATCTTATGGCCTAAAGCATTACCCTGCCATAAAAATCATCTGTCTCATCGCCCATCAAATTTTAAATGATGTGATGGTGATAGTATCTACAACTCTCTAATCTGACAACACAACCCTTAAATGAATACTACTAGCACACTGTCCAAGAGAAAACAATCCCATCATTCTCATTCTTCGATGCCAAGTCACATCTAATTGTCTACTAAGAGTTCTATAAAAAGGGGATTAACCACGACACAAAAAGGGGGGTGACTATCTCTCACTTGCTAAGTCTTTCTTTCCTTTTCTTTCATCTTCATTGACTTAGGCATTGGAGTTTTTTCATCGAAAAACCTCTCGATGTTACTCCTAGAGCGTTATTGTTTTACAAAGAGCATCAGGCGAAACCCAACCACATCACAGTCGCCCTACCTACTGGATTATTCATTGTGATGTTAAGACGTCACTAGACATTATGTAGCAACATACTTAATGCATCTGCTACCACGTTGACTTTCCCAGGATGATATTCGATCACTAGGTCATAATCCTTGATCAATTCTAATCATCGCCTTTGTCTTAAATTGAATTCTTTATGTGTTAGTAAATATTTTAGGCTCTTATGATCTATAAAGATTTTGTAATTCTTCCCATGTAAATTATGTTGCAAAAACTTTAATGCAAAAACCACAACTACTAATTCCAAATCATAAATGAGATAATCTATCTCATGCTTCTTAAGTTATCAGAAAGTATAGGCAATTACCTTTCTCTTCTACCTCAATATACAGTCAAGTTCTTATTTCACAGTACCACTGTATACCATATAGCCTTTTTCTAGTGTAAGAAGAGTTAGTATTGGGACTGTCATAAGACGATCTTTTAAAACTTAAAAATTCTATTTATAATCATTATTCTACTCGAACTTAACTTAGTGGGACAGCTAGTAAAGAAAATCATTCAACAAATCTTCTATAGTAACCAGTTAATTCTAAAAAACTTCTAACTTCTATTACATTTTTAAACTATTCTTATTGCACAATAGCTTTTACTTTTCGAAGATCTGTAAATATTTTGTCTTTAGATACCATATACCTAAGAAATATTACTTCTCTAAGCCAAAACTCACATTTAAAAAATTTACATATAATCTTTTTTCTCTTAAGGTTTGTAGCATGATTCTGAGATATTGAATATGTTCTTTCTTATTTCTTAAATATATTAAGATGTCATCAATGAACACAATTGTCAACTTGTTTAAGTATGGATGAAAGATTGATTTATGAGGTTTATGAATGCAATAGGGGCATTAGTTAACCTGAATAGTATTACAAGGAACTCATAATACCCAACCTAATTCTGAAAGTTGTCTTTGAAATATCATCTTCTTCAAATTTTAATTAGTAGTATCCCGATCTCAAATCTATCTTAGAAAACATGCTAGCTCCTTATAGTTGATGAAATATATCATCGATTCTTAGCAATGAATACTTGTTCTTAATGATCACCTTATTTAGTTGTCAATAGTCTATATATAATCTTAACATCCCATCTTTCTTCTTAACAAATAATACAAGTGCATCCCATAGAGATACACTAGGTCAAATAAAGCCTTTATCAATCAAATCTTGAAGTTGCGTCTTCAACTCTCTAAGTTCAATTAGTGCCATGTGATACAGTTGTATTGAGATTAGTATAGTATCTAAAACCAATTCAATATTGAAGTCGAACTCCCTATCCGATGGCAATCTTGGTAACTCTTCAGGAAATACATCTTCAAACTCTTTCACTACTGATAATTGTTCTAAGGAATACTTAGAAGCCAATGTGTCAACTAAGTGTGCTAGGTATGCTTGACATCCCTTCTTTATTTTTTATGCTTTCATTGTCGAAATTACACAAATACATAGAACATTTTGTTCACTATCAATATAACCTCTAGTTTGTCTAGTCACCTAAATACTACCTACTTGATAAAATAATCTACTGATGCTTGATGCTGTGATAACTAATCCATCCTAAGAATGACGTCAAAGTCTTACATTTTTAATAAAATTAATGTTAGTATATATCTTAGAAATCATTTGTGTTATCTATTTCTAGGATTATATTATTTTAATAATAATTAAAAGAAATGGTTCTTTATTCATATACGTAGGTTACTTCCTTTATTATATCATATTAAATAATAAAGTATGTGTGTGAATCGTCTTGATAATTTAGTTAATTATTAACTGTAATTATCGAATAGTTCCTTATAGAAGGGTGTTGACTAGACATCAATATTACATAGTAGGCATACTGAATACTACTTAAGGATATTATAAGATGATATAAGTAGGTTGATAATAAGAGGATTGTCATAAGTATATTAGTATGAATTTATAGTTTATGAACTATTTATCGAATATGAACAATCAATGATAAATTAAATGGTGTACATATAGTTAATGATTTATCGGTAGATTGTATTAATGTGCGATATAGTCCTTTAACTGAGATATCTGAATCGAACTTTGTATGGATGCGTATAATTTATATGGTATATAAATACAAGACTAGCTATGCCTAATACGTGAAAGCAGGTTTGGTTATACGTTGTTCGTATAGGAGTTCGATTGATAGTTAAGAGGGGATCTATTAGTTTGTACGATAGGATTGTGAGTTTCTGTTAACTCTATCCTAGTTCATGTTTTTGAACGAATGTCAGTAGATATCTGAAATAAAGTCTCTGATCAGAGCTAAATAAAAGTCACATGAAGGAGTTTATGGCAGTATGTTCATGGCATATTGATTGACAATTCATAAAATATCAAATTTAAGATATTGACGTACCATGTACCCTAATTTGATTAGGGTATGATAATAAAAAGACATTACCCATATGGTACGTATAATCAAAGCAAAATTTGATGAAGAATTATTTTATTTTGAATTAAAGATTATGACTTATTGTTAGATGCTAACCATAGTCGTTAAGTTTTGAAATATTCAGAAATAACTCACGACTAAGTTACTATAAACATTTATGGTCACATTGAATTTCTTATGCATTTGGAAGCTATTCTAGAGAGAAAAATTATTTAGAACGAAGGCTAGCATCTTTTGGACTAATTAGGGGTCGAATAATATACATATATATTTGTAATTCTTTAAAGAGTTAAAGAATAAATGACAAATAAATATATTTGTAACTTATTGTATGTTAATATATTTGATTGTCATTTTGATAATTATCTAAGGACTAATTAGTAAATATTATCATTGATTTATGAAATTATTAAATCAAATTAATTAATTTAAATTAGTTATTTTTTTAATAATTAAGAAAATAAATAATTAACTAATAGCAAAATGGTAATTATACCATTAATGATGAAAAAAGTAAATTAATTATCTAATTTATTATTTATTCTTTTAATTATTAAAAGATAAATATTATTTTTTTATTTAATTTTATTTGATAAAAAAAAGTTTATAGTTAGAGCAATATGATTGGTTCAAATGGAACGCTTTTGATTGGCTAATGATCGAATAATTATCTTAAAAATTATATAATAAAAAAATGAGAACAAAATATCATCCTCTACCATGAAAATAGAAAGAAAAATGTTTTCTTTGATTTTTCAAAAAGAAAATTATTTCTTCGTGTTTCTTATATGTTTGAATGATAGAGACTAAAGAAGTTACGTATATTTATAGTTAGATTTCATCAAATTTAAGTATGAAAAAAGCCATGTGTTTTTAAAATGAAAAAAAGACTATAACTAAAAGAATGTTCTAAAAATAAAAAATTTGATGCAAACTTAAACAAACTTTAATCAAGGGAGTTTGATCATCGGCTAATCTCTACTCAAAGATCCGAGACTATCATCGGAAAGCCGGGATTGGAACTCACTTCTTCGTAAATGAGTGTAAAATTTATAATTTATTCTTTTATTTTAATCTTTTAAAAATAAATTAGTAATATATTAAATTATTTTGGTCTAGCCTAGGACACTAGGTGTTATAAGAAATCTCAGGCTTAGATTTGGTTTACATTGAGGACGTGATAAATAAAATATTAGATAATAATACTAAATAAAAAATTTGTATATGAAAAGAAAAATATTGTTGCCAAGATTATGATGAACGTAAGGTTAATAATGATTGGAAGCAAAGACTAAAACAATTCATTGTTCATATTAATGAAAGTTGTTTGTTAATTTATTTTGAAGAAATAAAACGTTGATAGCCATAGATACATCTCTATTATATGTCTTTGTGGGCAAAGAAAGAAAGAAAGAAGCAAAGATAAATAATAAATAAATAAATAAATATTATATAATTTTTAATATTTTTATTATAATTTTAACTAATAAAAATAAATAATGAATGAAAATAAAAAAAAGATTATAATAAAAAATTAAAAATATTAAATAAATAGATATCATCAATTATGAGCTAATTAAATGGATTTAAATTAATTTTAAATTATTTTTTACATTTAAATAGATTTAAATCCATTTAAATCTACATTATCCACTCCTATCATCAACATGATAAGACGAACTACTCATAGAGATGTCTAATGGGTCGGATCGGCCTGCGAATCGGTCAGGCCCGGCCAATCAAAAATCGAGTCCGAATCGGTCCGAACCACTGTTCACACGGTCCGGGCCGATTTCGGATCAATATAGACGGTCCGGTTCGAATCTAAAATTTCGAAACCGCGAAACCGGACCGTAACAGGCCTGGAATCGTTTCGGGCCCGACGATTTGGCACCGAGTTGAACCGTCCTGGACCGCCAATTCAACTCGGGTCAATTTTTTAAAAAAAATTTTAATTTAAATATTTTTTAAAAAATATTTTTATAAATTAAAAAATTAATAAAATCGAAACCGGAACCGAACTGGAACCGGAACCAAACTGGAACCGTTTGACGAACTGACCCGGCCCGACCCGGCCTGTTACTGTTCTATTTCCGATTTCGGTCCGGTTCCATGAAACTGGAACCGTTGAATCGGCCCGATCCAGTCCGTTACTGTTTTCGATCCGTTCCGATTCCAGTTTCATGGAACCGTCAAACCGACTCGAATCGACCCGAATCCGTTGATTCAGATCCATTAAACACCCCTAACTACTCCTCATAGGATTTCACATATTTTATATGAGATTAAAGAAATAGATATTGAAATAAACAAAAAAAAAAAATATTTGTCATCTCGAGACTAATTAAGCATTTTTTTCCCTTTTTTAAAACGTATAAAATGTACAATACGTATTATTGTACCCTAGGGTGACTTACAAATCATGTAGAGGCAAGGCAACGTGAGTTTCAATCATTGCTGCGGCACACATGCATGCATTCTCCTTCTTTCATCTAATAAAATTGTTAATTAATTGAATTCAAAGGAACACATATTTCGAGGTAAACGCTTTATTTTATTTTTAATTGAAATAACAATAATAAAAATTAAATAGATGGTTGGTGGGTGTAGTTGGTTGATTATTTTATTAATTCAAATTGTATCCATTTTCTTATTAAAAAAACTCCCTTCCAATCAAAGTTGTCATATGGGCAGGTGGTTAATGATTAGGGTTTTCAAGTTTCTCTTGTTTTTTTATTGGTATGTCAGAATTTTATTACAAGATTCTTTTTGTATGGTGAATATTTTCTTTCTTCCTTTGGATTTTATAGCAAGATTGTTGTGTGTATGATTATGGCAATCATTCCAACAAATAAGTTTTTATATAATTTGCAGCAAAAGACTGGAAGGCAACTGCAACTGCAGAGACAACGCAATGAGTTGGTGGGATAAGAATTTTTCCAAGGAACTTTGCATTAGTGTTTTACTTGTAGATGTAGTGGTGGGGGAACGTAGTGGTAAAATAATTTGTTTTAAGTCCCTTGAAACATGTTAAATTATTAAATATAAATAATTACGTATGCTTGCACCTAGGTTCAGGTTCAAATACCTTCGTAAAAAATTTCATTAATTAATTTATCTTAATAATATTTTTAAAATTAGTTTAACTTTTTTTTTTACGTATAAAATCTTAATTTATTGAATCAGAGACATGCACTAATTAAATTGATCTATCATCATATTTAGAGGGACAATTCAGATAAAATCTATGATATAACCTAAACACCAATCGAACTGGTCTGTCGTCATGTTCAGAGAGAGAGTTCAAATAAAATTCACGACTTGATCTCCTTAACACTTTAATAATATGACACTCCTGAGATTTGAATATGGGACTTCTTAAAGATTCAAGTCTTTACTATTAGACTAAGCTCAAGAAAATTAAATTAATTTAACTCATAAAATTTTTATTTTTTTATCTTAATAAAATAAAATTTTATTATTATTTTTTTTTTTGTGACAACCACGATTTGAATGCACCCGAAACCAGCATAACCAGAAGTAAGTGACAGCAACACCAATAAAGCAAGAAATAGTAGGAAATTAAACAAGGAAAATTGCAACAAACACACAGCAAAACCAGCAACAAAATCTGCACAAAACCAGCAACGGATGCTCAGCATAAGCTTTAAGGATACTTACAAACACGTGTCATATCCTGATTCATAAACTTTTGATATCTAATTTAAAATTTTGAATATATATTAAAAATATTCAAATCAAAATCACTCTTAAATTTCAAACAATCAAATTCTTTTATTCTAAATTTATAACATAATCCAACATTAATCAAATCCAAACCACATAAATTTATAATATTTCATCTCAAATCTAAATTAAACATTTTTTTTTGAATCGAACTCAAGATCAATGCACATACTGTCCAGCAAGCCAACCACTAAGCCACCCCTGAAAGGTTCAAACATAAATTTATATTAAAATTAATACATTATAATTAATAAAATATTTATTAATTAAAAATCAATTACTATTACAAAACATTTATATATTTGATAACTTTAATTTTAAAACTCACATAAATTTTTATATTACAAGCACCTAACAAAGTTAATTAGAAATGTTATGTGAGTCAAGTATAAGGTATATATAATATCACTAGTTTCTATGCAATCACTACTGTTTTAGCTCAATTTATCTGAAATTGAAAAGTGAGTAGAATGAGTATATTGAAATATATTCCATGAGTAAATTAGGTCATAAAATAAATAATAATTCTAAAAAAAATCCATAAAATAAATTAATTTATTAAAATAATATGATATAAGAACTTTTAAAATAAAATAAATTAAAATTTTAATTCAATTTGAAAACATAATTTGTTATAAAATCATTAGGTTAACTACTCTTTTCAGCAGTTACTCTGATCCTAAATAATTTTAAGATCGTCAATAGGTTTTTATGTGATTAAAAGTAATGAGTTTTTTTATAAAATTTATTTTATACAAATAAAAAATAAGAGGATGTATGAATTTAATGTAAAATCCGGCTTACTACTAACGTTGATATCAAATAATCATGTCGTGACAACTATGTTTGATTTTGATGAGACTTACATATGAATATAACACTGTCACATATATTATCAATCACATCTCATATATACCTACTCCACTCACATATGTGGCATTTTCTTAGGTCCATCTTAAACTATCATCCTATAGTTATAGTAAACAAACAACCTGATCCTTTCAGTCATATCACCGATGCATGTTATTGAGGTATATACGCGAGTGACATATGGGACCTCATCAGCAAATGGTGTGGCACTTTCTCCCACAGGCATTTTACTCCCCTTGGGTGAACCCGACTTCAGATCCTTGGGAGCCAGCCCCTTAGGGAATCCTGCCTCAGGTTCTCGGGGGGCAGCCCCTCAGGAAATTCCGTCTCAGGTCCCGGAAAGTCATCCTCTCAGGCAAGTCTGTCTCAGGTATCAGAGAATTGGCTTCTCAGAAACGCGTCATAGCCCTCAGGTACCAGTAGTTCAAGACTTTAGGAGGTTCATGTTGCCTTAGGATAAGCCATCCATGCCCTAGAAAAATACAGAATTGGCCTTTCGGATATAGGAGCCTCTCAGGGCACCTCCTCTTCACCAACACGAATGCAACTTTCAGTCAGAGAACCCCCAATCACGTACCCTCACAATCAAAAATAGGAATGACCACTAACATGGCAAACCTTATGATGGGAGTAGATGCCTTGTCTTAAGAACTGCTTGTCCCATCCATCATCCATCTTCAGACAATGTGACAGTAGCAGACCTAAGAGGTGATAGGAATGTCAGCTACAATATTAATAGAAGACAGTCACACATTATCTAAAAGCACTAAAGTCCTATCATTCCCATTCTTCGATACCTAATCACATCACCAAAGGCTTATATAAAGGGGGGTTCTCAATTAAAAAAGTGATCCGAAACTTGATTTCAGTTCCTCACGCAACCCTCTTGCCACTCGTCTCTCATTTCAACATTGATTAAAAAGCTTCTCTTTCTTGTATTCTATTCCGGTTTGCTCACCGAAATTCATCACATATTTCCCCACCATATTTGACTTGTGCATCGGAGTTTTCTTGCTGGGAGCCCCACCTGACATGACTCTTAACATGTTATTCGCTTGCAAGAATTTTAAGATGAAGCTTTGCAAGGAAGGATTTGACCAACCATCCCCTCCGACGTGGATCCAATAACGTAACAGTTATATTCAAATTTACACCTCAATATATGTATAACCATACAATCCACAATGATTATAATACGTAATAAATAAATCATAATTTCACCAAATCATTTAGAAAATCATACGTATCAAAGTCCATACAATATATATATCTATACATATCAAATAATACAAAGAATTATAAAACATATATAATAAATATAAAATCTAATGTTCTAAAACATTGACGTATGTAAGTTTGTTAGAAAATATTTTAAAATAAAACAAATAAAAATAAAAATATTCACTCATTGTTTAGGGAGGGTATACACTTCCTAATCATCCCTCACTTGGGTCTTTTGTTCAAGTATTGTCGCTTAAATATATATATGTCAATAACTATATAAACTCTCATAAGCAAAAGTATTGATATGCTTAAAGGATTGAGGGTACAGAAGATATAATTTAAAATATAAATCAAGATATTGATGACAAAAATTATTATTATAATATTGATGAGAATTAGTTTTACTAATGATCATTTCTTTTGATCAATTTAGTTTTAGTACTGGTTCTATTTCTTATACTTGATTTGCTTTTTTTAGATCTTTGGTGCTTGGTTGTGATTATGATATTTTTTTAATTTTGTTATGTTTCTGATACTTTGAGACTATGACTTGATTCTGGTTCTGTTTTATTTTCTATATTTGGTTATATATTTGGTTCTATATGTAATTTTTTTTGAGTTAATATAAAATTTTGAAATAGATGAATTACAAATAATAGATAGTTTAATGGATGTTAATTTAGTTAAGATGTATTGTAACTATAATGATATAAATTTATTATTATATTTGTTTAGTTTATTTATTTAATTTATGGGAATTGAATGTTAGATCGTTAATTATGAATTATAAATTATCAATTATCAATAAAAAATATGAATTTAGATATTAATATTCTTTGTAAATATAAATTATTGAATTGTTTAATGCTTGATTAAATTAATAATATATAAATAGTCATAAAATTGAACCGGGAAATGTAAACATTTTGAATCATGAAACAGTAAAAGCAACGGTTTTTACTGTTTGCCTTCTTCGTCATGATAATAATAACTCGCAATAAAGAAATCAATTAAATGCTTGAAATATTTTATTTGCTATTTAACAATATTTTAAGGGTAAAATATTCCAAGTCAATATATGATTATATAGATACACAAAAATTTAAGAACATTACTCTTATTGAAAATCTTGATAAATGAATTTGAGGGGGAGAAAGAGTTCACACAAAAAAAATAAGTAATAAATTTCGGATCATATAAAAAAACATTAATTAATAAGGATATTTTTAAAAAAAAAATTAATAAAATTATTCAAATTTTTAGTATTAAAAATATAAAAGAAATTTTTTTACTTTTTTTAAAAAAAAGTTTCTTAAAATTTCCATTAAGTTCAAAAATAAAATTACTTAATTACTTAAAATAATTAAATTTAGTATATTAATTACTTAGCCAAACAAAAAGATATGGCTATAAAAAATAATAATCTTGTTTTATTAATTTGATATATCAAATTAAGTACAAAACATACCTTTATATCAACTGTAGTAAGTAAACTCTAAAGTAATACTAATTCTATTTAAACAATAAATTTAAATAATAATAATAATAATACAAGAAATCTAATTAATAATAATACTAATACTTCCTATACAAGAAATATATTTAATAATACTAATAATTCTATACAAGAAATATATTTACTAAGACTTTTCTCATATAATTTTACCAGTCTTAAAACACACACACACACACACATTGTTTCATTAATTTGATATATAAAATGAAGTACAAAGCATACGTTTATATAAACTATACATAAAATCTTAAAGTAATAATAACTTGATACAAGAAATCTAATTAGTAAACTATTACTATTACTTCCTGTAAGAGATATATATTTAATAAGGATTTCTTATAGTAAGACTTTCTTTGTATGATTCCACTGCCCCATAATACAACTTCTTTATACTACTAAATTTTTTAATATAATTTTAACACCTAACATGAGTTTTTTTCTATTATAATTATAATACTCTCCCTCAAATTCAGGATAATTTTATATAGAGATGATAAATTGGATTATGATATAATTATTAAACACAAATTTAATAAGATTAAATGAATTCAGATTTTAAAAATTAACACCAATAATAATTGAATTATATTTATGTTATATGAATAAAATTATGTTTAAATAGATAATCGTATATAAACGAATTATTTTATATAAATAAATAATTATTTAATATAATAATTTTAATTATTTATATTTAATATTTAATTTATATTTTAACGAATAATTAGTTAAATAAATAAAATTTTATATTAATTAATTTTATTTAATCGAGTTAATAAATTAATTATCTATTTAATAAATAATATTATATCACTTATTTAATAAATAATAACATAATTAATAAAAGACTCGTATCTAAATTAAAATTTTTAATATAATTAATAAATAAATTAAATTTATATTAGTATAAAAAATATAATAAATTTATTGATATAATATGAATATGATATATTTATTCAAATTATCATATTTAATTTTATATAAGTAAATTTGATTTTAAAATTTGAGAAGAATAACTCGGATAGAAAAAAAAAAAAAAAATGGAGGATCCCAAGCAACTGCCATAAAAGATCTTAAGAAACTTAAGAAACCATAGAGGACATTGCCATCTTCTACTTGCCATCTTCCACTTGCTTGGTTGTCAAAATCTTGTACTGCCTTCCATTGAGTATCATTGACTAATAACACCAAGGAAGACCCTCTTAGCTACAAGACTAAGGGAAAACTTCTTAGCCGTAAGGATAAGGGAAAACTTAAAATCTGTGTACCAGTGACCAACAAACTACCAAACAATAAACCACCATAAATAATAATCTCAGCCAGATAATGTGGAGATGAAACAACTGGAAACCAATCTCTACTTAAA
>JAVXUL010123806.1:0-16528 GCA_035590515.1 Trichilia minutiflora | reverse complement strand
AATCACTTGGGTTAGTGATTGATTTGTAAGGTTGGGAGGTGAACCCGAAAAATCTCCATTGTGTAAAAGTGAGCCTTAGTTGAGAAGGCTTGAGTTAGTAAAAACTTCAAGAGGTTCTTGAAGGAAGTGGACGTAGGCTTGGGTTGAGTCGAACCACTATAAACCGTGGTGCAAAGTTTCTATTCTCTTTATCCTCTACTTGTTATTGTTTGTTGGTGGTTGTAAAAATACAATTTTGTGAGAAGCTTGCTTAAAATTTATAAAATCCCCCCCTCTCTCTTGGGTTGCCATAGTGGGATTTCAAATTATTTCTTTTTCATATATGTAAGCTTCTTCTTTTATTCAATCATACTAATAAACAAAGTATGCATATGATCGTCCATATAATAATGATTATTAAATTAAATTCTTACGAATGCAGTATCAACTAGGCATCAATATCGTATATTAGGCACATCGGATATCTTTGAAAATATCATGAGATGATATTAGTGTAAGTAATAATAAAAATCACGTCACTAAGATATTAACGTGGATTAATAATTAGATAATTGTTTTTCAAACACAACTAAAGAAATGATGAATCATATAAAATGTATATAGTCAATAATTCGTCATTTAATTGTACTAATATGCAAAGTAATCATTTGACCTAAGACGTCATAGTTGTTCACTAATATGGATGCACGTAATTCATATGGTGTATAAATACAAGATTAATCCCGTCTTATACACAAAAACTGATTTAGTCATGTGTTATTTATGTTAGGATATGAATGACTATCAAGATAGGATCCATTAACTCAATACATTGGATCTTGATCTTTTATGGACTCGATCCAGATTTATGCTTCTAATTAGACATCGGTAAACTGCTAAAACCCAAAACCCTGGTCAAAGAGTAATAAAAGTCATGTAAAAAAATTCGTGATGACAAGTTCAGAGTGTATCAACTAACGGTCTACATATACACTGAGTTTAAGGTTTTGATTCTTTATGAACTCTTTCTTAATCAAGATTGGACAACGGAGAGATATAACCCATACAGTATAAACAATTAAAAGCAAAATGATTCAATAAAGATTTTTTTTATTGTAGTTTAAGGACTTTGATATATTGCTAGTTATTAACCATAGTTGTTAAACATTCAAAGAGTTTGGAACGGGATCAATATAATCGATTCTGGCTCTTGGCTAATCCATAATGAACTCGAAAGGTCACACTGATAGCTTTATACATGGATTTGTTTTGAGAGAGAACAAATATTATCCGTAAGAGAGGTAGCACTCTCTAAGATAATATTTAGCTAAAAAGTATAAATGATTTTTATATTAAATAATTTAATGAATAATTGAGACTTAAAATATGTAAGTGTTGAGGGCTTATTTGTAACTTAGTGTAAGTTATAAGATTTTATTAATATTAGTGAATATTAATAAATATAGGCATAATTTTATAAAGTTTGTTTAACAAGCCTAGGACAAGGATGAAATTAAAGAGTTGACTCTATATATGGCTTACTTTTTCATTTAATTAACAAATGTTCATATTTTCAAGTGTTGAAAAAACAAAACAAAACTCTCTTCTCTCTCATATAATCGGCTAAAGCAATCCAAGGCTAAGGTGGTTAGATTACTTGGAAGATTCATACTTTTGAATTTTCTAAAATCTTCACGAAGGCCAAAGGTTAGTGAAAAGTTCACTAATTTTATTATTTTTATGCTTTTGAATTATGAAAATTTTACAAGCATATTTTCAAGCTGAGAAAGCTAGATTAACCATTGTAATAGCATGATTAGACATTAAACACACTTTCAGTGAAGATATAGACAGGCACCATATCAAAAAATCCAATGGAAGTTATCAAGAAAAAAATTATGAAGATAGGTAACAATTTAAGCTCAATGTCATAACCTAATTTTGTCCCACCAATTTTATTCAAGTAAATCTCTTAATAATAAATTTTTAATTTAAAAGTCAAGCATTTAAATAAAATATAAAGAATTTTAAAAAAATTAATATGAAAATTAAAAGGAATTAAATAAAACTACTTGATTGTAAAGACTTAATTGCAAAATTTTGAGTTCATTTGTTTTTGCAGATTAAGGGAACTCAGAGGTCAAGGGGTCAAAACATCAAACATAAGTGATGCAATTAATATCTTGCAAGCCAAAATTAGAAGCAAATTGCAATTGGCAAGGATTTATTTTGCAAGAAAGGCCAATTGGAAAGAAAAATTCAATTAGCCATGATTTATTTCATGCACGGTAAATTAGGAACGAAAGAGTTTGTCAGTCATGGGAATATCTAAGGGAAAAAGGGAAGGCTTAATGAGCTTTATATTATTTTTCATGTACAACCAATATGGAAAGGAAACTCATCTATTCTTGCCATTTCTTCCTTGATGAAGAGAGGAAGCTAAGGATTTTGGAAGGCAATTATGTGAAATCATCATTAGTTACGATTCTTTGCTAGATTCTTTCCAATTGACAAAAGGAAAGAGAAAAGAAAAAGGAAGAAAAGGATGTGGTGTTTCTAATTCACTATAAGAAGAAAAGGAAAGAAAATTAGGAATTTGTTTCCAAAACAGGAGAAATTGCAACTATAAAAGGAGGTCTTCTCAACAATTTTGAGGCGTTGATAAATCAAGGTGTCTTTACTTAGTACTTTATTAGTATTTTATGTTATTTTTGTTGGTTTTGTGTTATATGCAAAAGAATAAAGGTTTGGCAAAAAAGGGCTAATTTTATGATGGAATCAAGGCTTCTAAGGATTGAAGGCCTTGTCACAGCGAGAATTAGCATACCGCTGCAATGAGAGAGCTAAATATGGGGCAATGCAAAGAGATGCAACAAGAAAATGAAGACCGTTGTGGTGAATTTTACAAATTGTGCCACAGCAACGACAGATTAAAGACCTCCGAGGCAAGATTCTTAGTAAGGCTCGAGGCAGCGAACATTTATGGACTATGGCAACGAAATGCTCCACGAGACTAGGGCATGCAAGCTCACTTCAACGAGCATTTAGTGACTATTGAAATGAAAATATGCTCAAATGACTTACAAAATGTGCTTTAACCACTCACTATAAATAAAAGACAGGATCTGTGCAAAGGATCTGTGCTTGGATTTCAATAAAAACACAAAGATCACGCAGATTCAATAAGAGTTTGTCTTCGTTTTGTTATTCTTGATTTCTTACTCTTGTATTCAATTGGATATTTGTTTGTGATAAAAATAAAACTAGTAGATATGTTGTCCTAAACTATTTTTATGTATTATTAATGTAACCATGTGGATGGTATGAATGAATGCTAATATTTATTAATTATTTCTTAATTATTTATTTATTTGTGTTATTTGTGTTTAATGCCTTCAGTTCATTTAGTCGTGAACTAGTTGACAATGAACCTAAAATTTGACACTTGAAAGAGATAATCCTAAGTTAGAACTAGATAACATGACTTAAATTGTTTATAAATTGAAAGAATGTAAAAGGCTTGAGAAGACCTTAAAAGAATCTGTTATAATGCATTCTTAGCCATTATTGTTGGATAAAAATATCAAGGTAATTATTAGGTTAGAGTTGGTTGATACTTGAAAGAGGCAACCACGTATAATAGCTTCTCGGCTTATGAATGGTAATTGAATGGGTTTGAAAATGGGTATGAATTCATAGTGAAAACATTGGTGAAATCTGTATTTTGGAATCAATTACTATAGATGTTATATAATTTGTACGGCTGAGTATAAGTGATTTAATATAGATTAGAGTAATCACGCTTTTGATTTGATTTTCTAAATAAAATTAGTGTGTAATTAATTATAATACTCAATAATTATACCATTTTCTCATGGGATCAATAATCTAAGCTTAATTGTCCCATATTATAAAATTTGATATTTGTGCACTTGCAGTATAAAAATTCGCATACATGTTGCATGGTAAACAAGTTTTTCGCATCATTATCAAAGATTTAGGTATAATTTGTATTGATATTATAGCTGATTTGATATTAGTTTTAATCTAAATTAATTTTCTTTATTTTTGTTTGTAGTATCGAATTTTTTTGGTGCAATTTTCAGGTTGTATGTAAAGAACAGGAGTTTGAAAATAGCTAACTTTGGTTCGGAGATTGATCGAACTTTGTGGGAGATTAGAGCATCGAGAAGTTTCGGAGAAGGTCCAATGAAAGATGAGAACAATCAACAGTGAACAACCAACCGGTTTTATATTGTAAATAGTGGTCAATGAGAATTACAAAGGCAAGGCAGTTGATTAAACAAACATTTTCGAGTTAAAGTCGGTTTTCATAAGCATGATGCAGAAAAATCAATTTTGAGGCAGCTATTGAGTATCCAAATATCTATTTAATTATGTTTTTAGAAGTTTATAGACACGGTAAAAACGAACGGAACGGAGTACTCAAGAATGCTATAAGGTTTCGTTTATACCATTTTTGCAGTATAAAATAAAATTTTCGGTCAAAATCATTTTATTTTTATTTATAATATAAAACCTAACAAGATTTCAATCTAATCGTCCAATTTTGTTTTAAAACATAGAGCACAACAAACCACTTAATTTTGTTTTGCAGTATAGAACATAACAAACTTTCAAAACTATTCAAATTCTGTTTAAATAGCATAAAGCATAACAAATATAACAAATCATCCAATTTTTTATTAAACATAAAACATAACAAACTTTTGAAATCAATTTTTTTTCAAGCATAAAGCATGATATTTTTTCAATTCAAACCAATGTTCAAATTTTTATTTTTGCACGACATTGTCCAAGCACTTTTGTCCTGCAAAATATAGTATGACATCTTTTCAAATCACATTCGTCTTGTAAAATATAGCACAATATTTTTCAAGTCACTTTTTGCATAATATATATAGCATGACATTTTCAAATCACTTTTGTCTTGCAGATTATAGCATGATTTTTTCTCAATCACTTTTGTCTTGTAAAAGATAGCATAACACATTTTTCAAATAACCTTGTAGCATGACACATTCATATCAGTTTTCAATCTAAATTATTTTTGTAGTTTTCAATTTTACGTGCTTTCATTTTACAGCATATGTCATGATAAAATTAAATTCAAAATGTTGTTTAAAAAGCTTTTCTAGCAAAAATGTTCCTAGATCTCATTCCTCCCTTAAAGATAAAATCAAGTTATTCTTTTATCTTTATTTTTCCTTTCTTCAAAAGAAATATAAAAAAAAGAGTCAACTATCATAACTCAATTTTGTCCCATCAATTTTATTCAAGTAAATATCTTAATAAAAATTTATTATTTACAAAATTAAGGACTTAAATAAAATATAAAGAATTTTAGAAATTAAAATGTAATTAAATAAAATTACTTAATTGTAAGGACTTAATTACAAAAAGTTTAAGAAGTCTATTTATCTGTGCAAATTAAGGGAACTCAAGGGTCAAGAGATGAATACATCAAATCGTAAGGGATGCAATTGAAAAATCTTGCAAGCCAAAATTACAAGTAAATTACAATTGGCAAGGATTTCTTCTGCATTGACGGCGAATTGGAAAGAAAAATTCAATTGGCCGTGATTTATTTCCACGCGTGGTAAATTGGGAAGGAAAGATGTGTCATTCACGGGAAAATCTAAGGGAAAAGAGGAAGGCCTTATGAGTTTTATATTATTTTCCATGCACAATCAGTATGATAGGAAAACTCACATATCCTTGCCATTTCCTTAGGAAGCTAAGAATTCTGCAAGGCAATTATGTGAAATCATCATTAGTTTCCGTTCTTTGCTGGATTATTTCCAACTGATAAAAGAAAAGAGAGAAGGAAAAGGAAGGAAGGGATGTGGTGTTTCCAGTGCAACATAGGAAGAAAAGAAAATAAGGGGTAGGAACTTGTTTCCAATATAAGGAAAATTACATCTACAAAAGAGGCTTTCTTCTCAGTTTTGAGGTATCTAAAAATCCCAAGCCACCTTTTATTTAAAAAACACCTTAAACATAAAAAATTCATAAAAAAAATAGCAGCAATCACTCTCTAAAAGTGGAGGATATTCACGTTAAAAAGAGAGAGAGAAGAGAGAAATAATGAATTTTTTTACTCTTTTCAATTTTCATCAAATGTATAATACAAATTGAGTAATAATTAGATCGGGCTTAAATTTTGTCTAGACATTTATAAGATTTTATTATACGATGTAAATGGTAGAGATAGTATTTTATGAATGAATTTTAGTTTAGAAATTTCTAAGATGTTATTCTATAATTTGAATGATAAAAATGACATTTTGTGGTATGTAACTCTCTCGATTTGACCTATCAATAGTATATTCGTAATTTTTTTGGTAATTTGTTTCATGATTTATTCTTTATTTTTTAATAAAATTGGAAGTTCCAAAATACCTACTTTTGTTTGTTTTTCATTTTTTTTCCTTTTCTTTCTTTGTTTGGGTTTGGATTTGATTTGGAACACTAGAATTCTTTAATCAAACATTACTCAAGAGGAGGTAAAATATTTAGAATATTTACTCTCTTTCTTTAGTTAATTAAATTTTTTTTTCTTTAATTAAATAATTAGTCAAAAAAATGAGGTAGGATATTTAAAATATTACTCTCTTTCTTTGATTAATTAAAATTCTCTTTAATCTAATATTTAGTCCAAATTGAGATAAAATATCTAGAATGTTTATTCTTTTTTTTTTGTTAATTAAAATTCTCTTTAATCAAATATTTACTAAGATAAGTTAGAATGGTTAATTAAAATTTTTTTTAGTCAAACATTTAACAAAATGAGATGAGATATTTAAAATATCTACTCTCTTTCTTTCGTTAATTAAAATTTTCTTCAATAAATTAAAATTTTCTTTGATAATCTAACATTTACTAAAATGGGACAAGACATTTAAGATATCTACTTTCTTTCTTTAGTTAACTTAAATTCAATGTAATCCAATAGTTACTAAGATGAGTTTCTACTCTCTCTTTCTTTACTTAATTAAAATTTTCTTTAATCCAATATTAACCAAGATAAGATAAGACATTTAGAATATCTAATCCAATTCTGACCTGGATAAGGTAGAATGTTTAATTAGGATTTTACTCTTCTTTTTTTTTGGGTTAATCAAAATTTTTTTCGAAAAAAAAAAAACTGTCATAAGATAATAAATAAGAGGACCAATAAAACCTATAATAATTCACGGGAAGTTTTATCCCCAAATCATTGTGAAGTATTAGTTGCTTCAAATTCTAAACTAATGTACAATTAGTCTAGAAGGTTTTATACTGAGAAATATTAGTTGTTCTTCTTTGCACGAACAAAGGGGCAACTTCAAATCAATCCGTTTCGGAATTATGATGGTAGGAGTACAAAAAAAATCATGTTAATAGCCAAACCATTGAACTGACAGAACAGTTAATAATCTGAAAAATTATGAAAAAAAATTTAGTTATAAACAATAAAAGCTTCTTTTATTTAAGAGAATAAAAAAACGACATTTAAAGATATCCAAGTAGAAAATTATGCAACAAATCCCCGTAAAATGTAACAAAAGCTAAATTATTATAATATGTTAGCTATTTATTTATTTTATCAAATTCCCAACTGGGATTGCACCTCCAAGATGGTCTTGGCGGAGTGCCTGAGCCGTTGAGCCTCCTCCTCGCTCAAATGAATGTTGGCGACGCCCAAGACGCCACTCCTCCCGAGCATTGCCGGCAGACTCAAGAACACATCGCACCCATCAATGCCATGAAAATCTCTGGCAAGGACCGTAATTGGATGGATCTTTCTCTGGTCTCTGAGTATGGATCGAGCCAAACTAGCCGCCGAATACCCAATTGCCCAAGATGTGTATCCTTTCAGGCTAATCACTTCGTATGCACAGTTTACCACTGTTTTGTGTATGTTCTCTAATGTTTCCTTCTCATATTGGATTTGCTGGCTTTGTAGGAAGCTCAGAATTGGCACTCCCCCAACACTTATGCTTGACCATAAGGCCACAGAGCTGTCACCGTGCTCTCCAATTATGTAAGCCTAAAACAAATTTTACAGGGACGGCATTGATTAGAGATTGATAGAGATAGTTTGCCATGACTTTTTTTGCATTTTTTATATAAACCTGGGTTGAAATTCAATCTACGTAGAGCATCTTTGGTATCTCTAGCTTTCACTCAATTTTGACAATAAAATTATAAAAATATTTAATAACACCACCTTAACTTTTATGCTACATTAACCATGTGGCTACATCATCTCAACACTAAGCATGTCTCCACAGCTAAACATGCCCTTATTTTAAACTTTCAATGACAATATATAAGAATCCACGATGACTATGGCCAAGCTTAAAAAATTATCCCAACATTTACAACACCAAAATTTTTCAAATGAGTCCATACCTAAGACATACGCCAACCACTCTAAGGGCATGCAGATTTCCAATTAAAAAAATCGTCATAAAGCATTTATACTATTCTTAAATGAGTTCCCTACTTATCGCATACACCACCTACTCTAAAGGCATACATAATTACATATTTCCAATTGAAAATTTATCGTAAAAGGATTTAAGTAAAGAATAACCTGCACATCCTGAGCGTTAACATCGAGATGATCAGCGATCAAGAAACTAAACCTGGAAGAGTCCAGATTCGTGCCCGACCCGATAACCCTGCTTGAAGGAAACCCGGATAGCTTCCATGCAACAAAAGTTAACACGTCAACAGGGTTAGAGACGATCAACAAAATACAGTCCGGCGAGTACTTGACAAGCGGAGGAATAATATTCTTAAACAGAGTTAAGTTCCTCTGCAACAGACTAAGCCTAGACTCCCCTGCAGTCTGTCTGGCGCCAGCCGTGACAATACAGAGATCCGATCCCGCGGTGACAGAGTAGTCAATGGACGCCTGGATTTTGGTTCGCGGGAGAAAAGCAGCTGCATGTTGGAGATCGAGCATCTCTCCTTGTAACTTATCAGGCATTGCGTCGACGAGAGCGAGAACATCGGCTGTGCCTTGTGTGAGTATGGTTTGTGCAATGGCCATGCCGACATTTCCAGCGCCGATTACTGAGATCTTGGTGTTACGCTTGTTGTGGAAATCCGGTGACTCTGAGTTGAAAATTGGCTTAAAGAAACTTTGAGAGAGGTCGAGGCCATCTGGACCAAGGAAGGAACCTGAAGGGGTTTTATGCATCATGATTGTGAATCTAAAAAGCTGATGTTTTTTTTCTTTTCTGTGTGTGTGTGTTTGATGAATTCGGTTTGTGGTGGGTTTTATAGAAATAATAGAATGGAGGGAAAGCAAAACAAGAGTGAAGGGAAACGAAAATGAAGAGAGTAGTACGGAGTAGGAAGAAAGGATATTTTAAGTTTTCAACGGTCGACTATCTCGAAGGAATGAATCTGACTTTGACTTTCTATTCATAGGTTTAATTGTTCCCTCTTATAGATCAATACCTTTTTTTTTTAATATATAAAAAATTTTAATTTATTAAATTAGACATGAATATCAGTTAAATTAATTGAACATCTTATTTAAAAAGATAATTTAAATAAAATTTATAATTTAATAATATAACAACCATTATCATAAATAATACTTAGAAAAATTAGTTTATTTAACTTTAATATAACATAAACTAAATTTTAGTTATGATGAATTTTTTTATAGTAAAGTGATATTGATGATGCCATACAATTACAAAACAAATTTCCTAACATTTTTTGTAGAATGAAGCAACAGAATTGCATGCGTAATTAGTCTCTCAACAGCGGCGTCATGATACAGATATTAATATGGTGTACCGTAACCACGTTCGGTTCAGTGCATCAGCCGATTATTGTTGTGCAATCTAAAAACTGGAACGACACGTTTTCTCAACTCAGGTAAATTGTATCCATCTCGTATGCTGGGGTATCACCAGATAATTTCTCAAATATTTGGAATTGGAGTTCATGCTCGAAATTCAACTACTAGGATTTCTAGAATGTTCACACATTTCTTAGGAAAAGTAGGTTTCTGTACTCTTTTTCTTGATCCCCAATCCTCTCCCTTCCAATCTGTGGGCTGAAATTTCTGTTTCATTTTTCAACGGCGGCCTATTCATTTATTCCATTTATTTCTTGTGAAATATTCTTTTTCACTAATTTGGCAACGAAAAATAGAAAACAATTTTAATATTCTCAAAAAAAAAATTAATTTAATTTATACCTACTCATCATAAGTTTAATCATAATTAATAATTATTATTATAATAAAAAAGTCTATAAATTATTATTGAGTAGTCTCATTAAATTTTTACTACCTAATTTTTTCACATTTGTTTCAAGACTCTCGTTCTGGAGCGTTTGTTACGAAACCTTGAAATATTCTTTATGGAAGAAGTCATTGCAATTCTCTAGACAGAACCCCTTGTTTTAATGCTTCGGATTTCCACAACAAAACGTGTAGTGGTGCAAATGTGGAAATTTGCACTTGAATCACAAATGCAAATTTGGACATCTCGGATCCTTTAAATAAAAAATCTTGACGTTTTATTAAATTTATGGAAAAGGTCAAAATAAGGTGTTTCTTTTTATTATTTGGATTATATTATAGTGCAGAGCATTACCATATAGTCCTTTACACCTTTTAATTCTTATATTATATTTTTTTAATTATAATTATAATTTATAAAAATATAAAAGCATATATAAAATTAAAAAATAAAAATAAAAACTTTAAAAAATATAATAAAATCTTTTGGGTTTGTGCCGTGCATCGACCTCCACCTGTCCACCATAGCCTTGTTCAATTATTTGCAATTGAATACTTTTTCCCAGACACGTTCTCGTGTGAATTTTATTTTCCAAAAATGGAGTTGTGGACAATTCACCGTGGAGCGAAGCTCGATCCTTTGTGGGTCTTCTACCGCGTACCAAGGGTTGATATAGTGGTTTTGCCTTTACCGTTTATTTTTTTCCATCGCGTGTATAATATATTCTTTCTAGCAACAGAAAAAGCTTAAGAATTAATTAACCACACAAAAAGGGGATTGACTATAATACATTGATATATTAATAGATTATTTAAAATAAATTTAATATATTAATATATTATGTAATATAACATTTAAAATTTAAAATATAATTTAAGTTTATGTTATTTTAATTTTTGGTTTTAGATTTTAGATTTTAAATTTTATGTTATACAATTTTATTAATATTTCAATTTTTTGTCGAACTTTCTCCAATATTTGGTAGCCAAATCCCACAAAAAGCCTTCTAAATTGTATTTATATTTTAGAATCATATAACACTTGAATCACAACAAATCAATACTTATGGTCACGGGTCATTATATTTTATACCCACCTTAACATACTTCAATATTGTATAACATTTATCCAATACAAATACTAGTATAATTAACCATATAAGATTTAAATACTTGAATAAATGAAAAGTATTATCCAAAATATATAAGATACATGAGTTACAAGCCTATATACAGAGTAGAAATGAAATACAAGATAAGATAATTAAGATATAAGATAAATAACAAACTAAGATAATACTAAATAAAGATCAGATGATAATTAAAATAGCGCAAGCATTCCCTTCAAACTCAAGGTGGCAGAAGATTTGCTAGTTAGAGTTTAGAAATTAGATCATGAAACTGGCTAGACAAATGAACTTTATTGAAGATATCAGTAATATGATCTGTAGAGAAAATAGAAATGAGACGAATGATACCATGAAGAATATGATGATCTACAAAATAACAATCAATTTCAATGTAATTAGTAAACTTATGAAAAACATCGTTACGTACAATCTAGATAGCATTGTGAATCACAATGAAGTGATATAGTATATCAATGGGAAACGCTCGTATCTTGAAGTAACCAATGCAATCAGAGAAGTTCAGAAACAGTATTTGCAAGAGCTTTATGTTCAGTTTTAATAGTTTTAATAATAGAGCACAAAACAACAGTTTTATTTCTAGGAAAGAAATGTTGATGCGTATTTATTTGAATATGAAAAATTCAAAGTCTCGTATTAAATAATTATATTTTAAATTTAATATTTATAATTTTTCATAAATATTATATTTTTTTAGAAATATTATAACTCTTTATATTTAAATTAAAATATTGTAATTTTTTATGAAAAATTATAACTCTTCATATTTAAATCAAAATATTATAATTGTTTATGAAAAATTATAACTCTTCCAAGAGTTATATCTATTGAATATTTTGTCTATAAAAGAAAGCATAACGTATTAAGTTTCATACGATTTTTGTTTTGAAAAGAACAAAAAATATACTCTATCTGAAAGAAGAAAAATACTGCACTTTGCCTGACTTCTGAGTTTCATTGCTTAACCTCAGAAGAATTGATAGTTGAATCCTGGGAGACAGACTCCGTTGTCCTTCAAGCAATCAGGGAAGGGGAGAAATACTATCTTAGGACATTGCACTCGTGCAAGCCTCTATCATACGTTCTGTAAGATTGGTTTTAATTTTACAGTCTATTATTCGTCTATTGTTTTTATTTACTGTATTCTTTTTATCGATTTTAGTATATTTGTGATAATAAACTGTGACTTTGATTGTTGTAGTTCCAACAATTTTATCAGGAAAAAAATCATTTTCTAAGAAAATCATTTGCCTAGTAAGCCGACGAAACCGAGTAATTGAAGGAAATGACACAAAAGACAAGGAAGGAGAGCTGAAGTGAGCTTGAAACACGAAGGATTTAGAGAAAACTTGAAGTGGTTCAAACCCTCTCTCACACTTTGCTAAGATAACTCAAAAATTCGAAATTTGGACATTTTTTATAGTGTGGGGAAAAAGGTTGGACTTTGGACTTGGGTTAGAGGATCACTTACTAGTTCCTAAAGCAACAACGCTGTTTAAGCAGAGTCCATTAATACATTATCCTTCTTTATTTTTTAACAAAGTAAATTTAAGAATTATATAAATATAAATTAAAGTCCATTCTGAAACTCAGTATAACAAGATTCAAATTTTTTATATCATCGCAAAAACTTTTACCCTAACATTGATATAAATAAATAACCTTTTTATTATAATCACGCGTGATTATAGAAATAAATGAATAATTGATTTATATTCACACATTGAAAGCTATGATCATCATATATAAATTAATTATTCGGACATTTACAATTGACTCATGATTCATAAACATTGTGAATTTTCAATGTCTTAAAAGTTTGCTGAACACAATCTGTCTGGACTTAATATAATATTAATATTTAATACCTATACCTCTAATTTCACAGCAACTACAACTAAAACTACCACACTGATGAGTTGAGGTTATTAACTCATTTGAGCTCTAATTTTGGGAAAGTTTATGCCATTTTATCAGATAATTTGTGTGTTTTTGGTGTTTTAGCATACAGATCTTATGTGGATACATTTATAGGGTATAAAGCATCAAAAATCAAGTTGTGGGAACTGAGAGTTATGTGTGTGAAGCAGGGTTTTGGTCCTTGCTACAACCAATATTTATTTTTCGCTACAATGAGATTTCCAAAGACTACAGCTGCAGTCAGACGGATTTTTTCTCTACTACAGCCCATTTTCCAGAGTTCACCACTATAGCGGTAAATATTTTTGTCCCTAATTAGTGAAAAAGTATTTGTTGGTGCTCTAATTCCCTTAATATTTAAGGAACTTTTCTTAGGATTCGTGAGGAGGAAGAGAGACCTAGTAACCACTATTTTCTAGAAACTTGAAGCTCAACTTTGGAAGACTAAGGAAAAGGACTTGAAGATCACCATATACTCTTTCAAAATCTTAGAGTTTTCTTTTCCTTTTCTCTTAGTTTTGAAATTATTTTGTTAAACACTGATTATGTATTGGATAAATATAGTTGCTAAAACTATTTTCATGGTTGGCTAAACTCTTAACTTAGAGGATTAATGAATCTTTAGTGAACTTTGTTGTAAGAGTTTTACTGTCAATAAAAGTTATTATTCTATTTGTGCGCTTGTGCTTAATGTTTGTTTATTTGACCAGTAAACTAATTGATGACTGTATATAGAATGTGGGCATGGAAAAGTTAGTTTCATGTATGTGAAAAAAGTGACACAACTTATTTGATAATTTATTGGAAAGCAATTTATCATTACATAACATCCTCTAAAATTTACACTTAATAAATACATAATTTATTCAACTCTAATAAGAATATTGTTTTGAATATTATGTACGTGATTTCTTCGAGATTCAAAAGACAAGACGGAATCAACCGTTAAATCTTTGTTAGTAGATTAATTAACAAAAATTGATAGTAATTACAAATAAATAACAAAGAGAAGTTTAGTGTAGTTAACTCCCCTAAGAATGTTTCTCATTGGTTATAGTCTCTTCATTACCAGTAGTTTAAATTATTCAAGATTGTAAGTAGAATTATTTAGTCATTAATTGCCCATTTTTCATTTCTATTTGCCTAGATAAAATTTGACCATTTTAACTATGGTAGTTAACTTCAAAAACATTTTATAATCCTCGTGAGAATGATACTCTACTTCCTTGTATTATAAAACTTGACACCGTGCGCTTGCAGTATGTTTTGCATTTTGCGGTGTGTTTTGCAAAATTAGTCAACATACACCTAAATACCAAATGGAGCCATAATATCTAAACTTTTTTTTAGAGGGTACAAAGCATAATATTTGAATTCTTTCAAGCAACGCAAGGCAACATACTATTCTCTTCTAAAAACAAAGTAAAAGTTTTCACATCACAAAAGTAATTCTAGTAGCACGTAGTTCTTCCACAGAGACTGGTATGGAAACAAGAATAAAATAAAGAAACTAAGATTTTAGTTCTTCCACAGAGATTGGCATGGAAACAAGAACAAAATGAAGAAACTGATATTTATTATTGATCTATGAGTCATCTCCCAGATAAGAGTATAGACCACAAAATCATTATTAATTTTATAGATATCAATACAAATGTAAATACTCATCTGAAAAAGGATAATTAGTAATCCAAATTGAAAAATTCAAGACTCTTAGAACTAAGCATAAATAGCAGATGCAAAGAAGATGGAGGAGGATTGAAGAACTGATTGATAAATGATAAATGGGGAATTTTACCAAAAATGTTGTTGGCACTAAATATTTCATTTTTTCCTCTCGGTTGTTGTTCAATGAACTTAAGCTATATTAAGAGTTCTATATTCCAAATATCCCTTATCCACCATTATTGAGGTTTGGCCTTTGGTTACTATCAGATTTCAAACTAGGAATTTTTTTTTTTTGCTCCAACTCCTGCTGTGCCACATATCCTAAGAGAACGGGAGGGTTTCCTTATGTTGCAGGACCATTTTCTTTTGCACTGCCGAAAATTCCATAACCAAGTGCTTGGCTATGAGTAGCTTGAGGATAAGACAGCTCTTACCTCGACATGCTATTAGGAAGGTTTGAATTCCTAAATACTGAAGCATCAGTCCCACCTTGCTTTTGTTCTCCCATTAAAGGAGATATGTTTATATTTGGTAGCGGTTGCCTTCTTTGGTTGGGAACCTAAGGTGGTTCTAAACTGAATGACTCGCTCAAACCTAGCCCTCGATTATCAACTAACTTTTGTGGGAACTTATTCCTTAGTTCACTTCTTTGGTACCTATTTTCAGTGATCAGGAAAGGCTCCTAGGGGTAGATCGAGGTGTGTCTGGTCTTTAAAAACCAAACATTGGCTTGGCCTATGAAAAATTTGAAGTATGCAAATTTGTAGGATGGTGAGCTATTTCTGATTCAGCATTCATTACCTTTACCCTTTTCATATCTCAGCAAGGTCAAATAGTTCATTGAAATCATCACTTGAATTCAAAACCTACCATGTAGTATTGTTTATTTCCAATACTTTTATCCCACATTACCATTGGAGAGGATGAAGGCAGGTCAATTTCATGAACAAATATCTCATCTTAACCTTCCAAGCTGAATTCTTTAGTATCTTCCTCATAGAATGAAAGTCCAGGAATATCACCTGAACATCACCTGAACGGTCAATAGTTTGTTTTTGAGTAGCAGTCTTACTGACACCACTCACATCCCCAACAACCATCAATTTTTTTACACCAACTTCTTTAGTGGACCAAATTTGGCATACCTGAGTATAACATATGCCTACTGTCTCTCCACATGGTCCACTTTCTACAACAGCTATATCTTCAATCTGCAATTGGTCATGATAAAGTTTGGAGACTGAAGAAAAAAGAAAACTGCCAACTCAAGACTATAAAACTAAAAGAAACACAAAGATATATGGCAGTACCAAAAAAGTGAGGCGAGATAAGTAGCCTCCCAAGTTCTTGACTTTATTTTTTTTCCCGACAGGCAAACCATACATTGTTTAGAACCAGAAAAGAAAATAAAGTGATTTCGAAACAGATACGGTCAACTTTTACAATATTAATTTTAGGACTGTTAGAATGCTAGCTATTGATATAATGCTGTAATTAAGGGATTTGATAGGATTTATAGTAATTAAGGGATTTGATA
>JAVXUL010123795.1:0-16528 GCA_035590515.1 Trichilia minutiflora | reverse complement strand
AGGAGGAAGCTTCTAGAAATGGGCATTTTCGTCATTTCGCGTCGATTCGGTCAAACAAATGGCTCCTTTGGTCAAATGAATCTGAAGCCAAGATTTTCCAGAGAGTTCTCAAAACTTCGGTCGAACGAATCACCCTATTCGGTCAATCGAACTCGCCAAAATTTGAATTCTCACTTAAATATTGCCCACACGAGCCTAAAATTACACCCACAACCACATAAAACATGAAATGAATGCTGATGTATGAACTGGAGAAGTGGAAAATGATAAATATACCCTCGGGGTAAAACACGGGATGTTACATCTACCCCCCTTAAAAGAATTTTGTCCCCAAAATTCAACGTACCTTAATATTGAAATAGATGAGGGTATTGCTGTAGCATCTGCAGCTCAGGTTCCCATGTCATCTCTTCGACTACATCACTTCTCCACAAAACTTTTACCATGGGGATGACCTTTCTTCTCAAAGTACGCTCTTACCGATTAAGTATAGCCACAGGTTGCAGTTCACACTTCAAATCTTCTCTCAAATTGATAGGTGGCATACTAATAATGTGGGAGGGATCAGGTACATATTTCTTCAACATGGATACATGGAAGACATTATGCATCCTCTGCATCTCTGGTAGTAACTCCAACTTGTAAGCCACTGGACCAATCCGCTCGATAATTTTGAAGGGCCCAATAAATCTTGGATAAAGCTTCCCTCGATTACGAAACCGAATCACTCCTTTCCAGGGTGAAATCTTTAAGAATACTCGCTCACCCACATCAAATTCCAAGTCTCTTCTTCTGTTCTCCAAATAGGATTTCTGTCTATCTTGAGCAGTCTCCAACCTGTCTCGGATAATCTTTACTTTCTCTATGGTGGCTTCGATTAATTCAATCTTGTCTAGCTTCCTTTCGCCCACTTCATCCCAACATAAAGGAGTTCTACACTTTCTCCCATACAAAACCTCATAGGGAGCCATTCCTATCCTGGATTGATAACTGTTGTTGTAGGTGAATTCAGCTAATGGCAGATGTCAATCCCAACTTCCTTGTAATTCTAAAACACACCCTCGTAGCATATCTTCTAAAGTCTGGATAATCCTTTCAGACTATCCATCTGTCTGAGGGTGATATGCAGAACTGAAGTTCAACCTTGTACCCATAGCTTTCTGAAAACTAGGCTAGAATCGAGACGTAAAGCTAGGATCTTGATCTGACACAATTGTCAAAGACACCCCATGTAACCTCACAATTTCTATCACATACAATCTTGCTAGCTTTTCAATAGGATAATTAATCCTGATGGGTAGAAAGTGAGCAGTCTTCGTCAACCTGTCCACGATCACCCATATTGCATCATACCCAGATTGAGTACGCGACAGTCCTATTACAAAGTCCATGGTGATGTGCTTCCATTTCCATTCTGGTATGGGTAGTGATTGAAACGTTCCTGCTGGCTTCTGGTGTTTAGCTTTAACTTGTTGACAAGTCATACACCGGGCAACAAATTCTACAATGTTTCTTTTCATCATAGACCACCAATAATTCTCTTTGATGGTCCTGTACATTTTAGTGCTCCCAGGGTGCATAGCAAAAGCTGAACAATGAGCTTCTTCTAGAATGATATTTATTAATTCACGATCTGAGGGTACACATATCCTACCTCTCAAGGTTAGAACTTCGTCCTGAGAGATATAGAAATCCCCTGCATTATCATCCATAATATTCTGACAAACTTTTACTAATTTTGTATCCTGCATCTGCCTTTCTTTAATCTGATCCTGCAGAGTCGGTCTCACAACAACGCTGACCAACATTGATCCATTCTGACCACACTCTAAGGTTACTTGCAGATTCTTCAATTCCAGTAACAATGGAAGGTATGCTGACCGAACATACACCACTGTTACTGAAGATTTTTGGCTCAAAGCGTCTGCCACCACAGTGGCCTTACCTGGGTGATAATTAATCACCAAATCATAATCCTTGATCAACTCAAGCCACCTTCTCTGTCTTAAATTCAATTCCTTCTGAGTGAGCAAGTATTTCAAACTCTAGTGATCTGTAAAGATCTGAAACTTCTCCCCATACAAGTAATGTCTCCAGATCTTCAAAGTAAAAACTACTGCTGTCAACTTTAAATCATGGGTTGGGTAGTTCTCCTCATGCTTCTTAAGCTTTCTAGAAGTATAGGCAATTACCTTCCCATTTTGCATTAGCACGCATCCCAATCCTTGTCTGAAGGTATCACTAAAAACTACATATCCTTCACCTGGGACAGGTAGCGTCAATACCGGTGCTGAGGTAAGGATATTCTTCAATCCTTGGAAACTCTTCTCACATCTTTCATCCCATTCAAACTTAACATCCTTCCTGGTCAAGCAAGTCAGTGGGGCCACTATCAGAGAAAAATTCTCAACAAAATTCCTATAATAGCATGTCAATCCCAGGAAGTTTTCGGCCTCTCCCACTGAACTATCACTTCCACCTTTCGAGGGTCCACAAAAATCCCTTCTTTTGAAACCACATGCCCCAAGAATATCACTTCTCGAAGCCAAAATTTGTACTTTAAGAATTTTGCATACAATCTTCTCTCTCTCAGAGTCTAAAGAACAATCTGGAGATGCTGAGCATGTTTTTTCTTAGTCTTCGAGTAAACCAGGATATCATCAATAAAGACAATTACGAATTTATCAAGATATGGATGGAATACCCGATTCATGAGATCCATGAATGCAGTCAGGGCATTGGTTAGCCCGAACGACATAAAAAGGAACTCATAATGACCATATCGAGTTCGAAAGGCTGTCTTGGCTACATCACTATCCTTAATCCGCAACTGGTAATACCCAGACCTCAAGTCAATCTTCGAAAACACACTTGCCCCTTACAACTGATCGAAGAAGTCATCGATCCTGGGCAGTGGATACTTGTTCTGGATAATGACCCGATTTAATTATCGACAATCAATACACAATCGTAGGGTTCCATCCTTCTTCTTAACAAATAGCACCGGGGAGCCCCAAGGTGACATCCTTGGTCTAACGAAACGCTTATCCACCAAATTCTACAGCTGCACCTTCAGTTCCTTAAGCTCAACTGGTGCCATACGGTAGGGAGGCATGAAAATCGGTGTAGTGCCTGGCACCAAATCAATACTAAAGTCAAATTCTCACACTGGAGGCATCCTTGGCAACTCATCAGGAAAGACATCTGAAAACTCTCTCACCACGGGGACTTGTTCGACAGAACATTCAGAAACCACATTATCGACAACATGCGCCAAATACCCTTGGCACCCTTTCCTGAAAGACCGCTGGGCTTCTAAAACAAAAATGATGCTACTCGATAACACATTTCGCTTACCCTCGAATACTACTTCTGATCCTTCTGATCCTATGAAAACAACCTGCTTTGAAAAATAGGTCACTCTAACTCGATGCCTGGACAACCAGTCCATCCCCAAAATCACATCGATATCCTTCATTCTCAAGGGAATCAAATCTGCTATCAACTTCACTCCATTCACTACTATCGAACAATCCTTAAACATTGTCTTCCTCAATAATTTTTGACCTAGTGGGGTATGCACGATGATCTCCTGATCTAGGGGTGACAATGGAACATTAGCGCAGGATACTAATGCCGTATTAACAAAAGATGGACTGAAACCCGGATCTATTAATGCAAATGCAGGTTGATCAAAAAATAGTCACCATACCGATCACCACATCTGGATTAGCCTGTGCCTGCTCCTGGTCCAAAGCAAACACTCGAGTCTGAACCCTATCTCGCGATCTCTGAGCTCCTCAGGATGCAGTGGATGAACTACTAGCTCTTGATCTTCTACCTGAAGGAACCGCTGCTGCTCAACTGATGGCTGCTAGGGATGAGGGTAATGTCGACTAGACTGTCTACCCGTCTCCGTCCTACCTAGCTTAGGACAAAATCGCCTTATATGCCCTATCTCTCCACAATGATGGCATATATAAGATTGTGGACAAGGACCTGCATGATACTGTTTGCAGCAAAAACATCTGTCCACACTCTGACTCTGCTTTGCACTCTGAGCATAACCCTGTGTTGCTGATCTGAATCTAGAGGGTCCTTAGCCTTGAGGAGAATGCGAGGATACACTAGCTAGGCTCGTAGCAGAAGCTTCACTGGACGAACCACTACTGTGACTCTTTTTGGATGGAGGGCCAATCTGGATCCTCAAATCTTTTCTTTTCTGGAATTGACTTCTTGATCTTCTTTCTCCTGCCAATTTCTCAACTCGAAGAGCCATCTGAATCATTTTGTTGTACCCTTGATTTCCTGACAGTGACATCTTTTCACGGATCTCAAAGTTCAATCCTTCCTCAAACTTGGCACACATGCTGTCTTCATTGGCAAATTCTGGCACAAATTCAACCAACTCTCTTAATTGGGTCTCATATTCAGTCACTGTCTTGCCCATCTGCCTCAATTAGGGAAATTTTTGCTTCTTCTGATTACAATGAAAAGGGTTAAAGTACTGATCTTGAAACTCATGCACGAAGTTGTCCCAAGTTAATTGCGCTGAAGCCCTAGCTTCTACATTGGCCCACCATGTAGCTGCACTACCTTCTAATAACCTGACAGCTACCTTTAACTTGTATCTGTCCTCCAACTCCATGTCATTCAAATCACCCTCCAGTTTTCTAAGTCATCGATTGGCATCTACTGTATCTGTAGTACCTCCAAAGAGTACGCTTCCCAATTATTGCACTTCCTTAATTAGCTTGGATAGCTTCGAAGCCGATCTGAAAGCTTCGGTAGCTTGAGCATTCCAATACGCCATAAAGGCAGCCCATTGCTTAGGAGTCATATTCTAAGGCATTTCTACTCCTGGTTGCTGATATTGGAACGAAGGAGGTTCGTGTTGTTCCTCGGGGTTTGACTGAGGCATAAATGACGTAGCCTCTTCCTCAACATCGAGCACTCTCCCTTCGTGGTCTACCACGACCTCGCCTCGGTCTCGACGACATGAGTACTACCAAAAATAACACAAAAGTTTAATTGCACGTATTAATTATGGTGGTAATGCTTGACTCGACTCACCTAGTCCACTGGAATTTTAAAAATAATAAAATCAAACACAAATTTTTTAAAATATGTTTCAAAACCGAGTTTGGGTGTTTTTAAAATCATTTTTCAAACCAAAATCTCTGATACCACTTTAATTGTCACATCCCGACCCGTGGGTCCCACCTGTGATAATCGCCACAGATTTCTAGGGTGTACTCAATAACACAGAATACAACCTGTAGGCCTGTAAGGCTTTTATAAAGTCTGTTTTCACAAAAATATCACATCACACTTCCAAAAAATCCAACCTTACACCCAAACTCCTGATAGATAAATCAAAACCACAAACACTTCATATATCTCTACGCGCACAATAAAGGAAACATCTATAACAATAACATCTATAGGGATCAAACCATCCCAAATTATATTTAAACATTTAATACAAATCTGTTTATTATTTCCAAATCTCATAAATAAAAAAGGAAAGTACAAAAGACATCAGTGGACTATGGACTTCTAGTGCGAGTCGAGAAGCGTATACCTGAGCCTTTAGTCCAGAAGCAATCACCACCTTCAGCTCTTATCCTACCGATTTCCCTGAAACTGAGAAGTGAGGGGGGTGAGTATACGGGAGTATACTCAGTGAGTGACTATAGTAAAAACATGATAGATAGATAGATAGATAGATAGATGTTTCCACACACCAAGGGATCAATAGATAAAATATCATTAGAAATCATTTAAATAAAAAGGAACTTTCTTTATTTTTCGAAAACCTTGAATCATGGTATAGAAAATCATTGGGCAGGCTCCCATTCTCGGCAACTACCCTGGCCATGGGTATCCCGAGACCGTCAATGGGTTTTATATGCAAATAAAATATGCTATTTCAAAAATATCTGTTTTGATGCATAAAGAAAACAATGCATGATTTATTTATACAAAAATAAGCCCACCACTGGCATTCGCCTCGGATTAGCCATATGGTGATCTCGTGCTAATCTGACTGGGACTCACAGGTGGTCAAACCTCCACTCATGAAATAAATCAACACCATATAACTCCTCCACCTGTGAAGCCCTACACTCACCTAGGTGACCTCTAACCATTAAGGCCGACCCTAGGCTATAACCAATAGCTACTGTGCACAACAGGTTAACATGGCCGCATCACCATATATAATAACACAAGCCTAACACGATCGTCATCATAACAAGTACAGGCCCGATATGGCCGTCATCACAATGAAATGTATAGTAAAACACAAAGAGGCCAACATGGCCACCAATCATAGTAAATATTGCAATCCAACCCCAAGGACCATATCATCACATAAAAGCATATTCCAAAACAACAAACCATATATTTCACATGTTTATACACATTTTCACGATATATGAAATAATTAATAAAACATTTATATTTATTTACATATTATTTCATTTGTGAGACAGATAAACATATAAATAAAGAGATAAAACAAAAGATTGTCCACTCACAAATCAGGGAGGGTATACACTACCTAGTTTCCCTCGTTCCTCGACGAACTATGCGAGTATCTCGACTTCGAACCGTTGCCTATTCACACACATAAATATGATCAATATGCATTCTAAAATATGAATGAGATTCAAATACGTGCAATGTATGCTAAACCCAAATTCCTAACATCAAACTATTTTTCGAATTCATCTAAAACCCTCGCTAGACTTCGGATTACCAAATTATTATTGCTACGGACTCACATTACGGTTAAACCAACTTATTGCGAATAACATACGTGATTTTAACTCGTGGGCCTCATCTAATGGCTAGAATAGTAATCAGAGTTACTGTTTATATTTACCCAAAATCTCTAAAATCGTAAATCTAATTTTTTACGACTCCTCTACAACCCACATTACGTCTTAAAACTAAAATGTGAGGGCTAGATCTACGAAAATTCATACGAAAACCCATACGATAAAAAATACTTAAAAATACGAAATAGATACGTCGACGAGTTAGAAACGAAGCTACGAACCTCGTGGTGTGGTTAGTTTACTCCGATTTCGCCTCTAACTCGAAAAACCCCAAATTTCTTCTTGGAACCCTAACTTTTCTTTCGCGAATCCGCGCTCCTACCACCAAATTGATGGATACGTAGAATACGGCTTGTGGGTGAAAAGAAATTGAAGTTTGGGCAGAATGAAGGTGGATCTAGAGAGAGAAAGGAAGAAAATGTGAGAGGAGAAGAAAAGGAGTGAAAATGAGAGGAAACCCTAAAATTTTGGCCCCCTAACCCCTTTTTATAGAAAAGGGTGAAATTACCATTTTGCCCTTAGTTTTCTTAAGGAAAAAGCTTCTAGAAACGGGCATTTTCGTCATTTTGTGCCAATTCGATCGAACGAATGGTACTTCGTTCGAACGAATCCTTCGGTGCTACAAAAGTCAGAGAGTTCTCAAATTGTCGATCGAACGAATCCTCATTCGGTTGAACGAACCCACATTTCGGTCGAACGAATGGCTCCTTCGGTCGAAGGAATCCCCCTATTCGTTCGAACGAATCCGAAGCCAAGATTTTCCATAGAGTTCTCAAAACTTTGATCGATCGAATCACCCTATTCGATCGATCGAACCTACCAAAATTTAAATCCTCACTTAAATATTGCCCACACGAGCTTAGAATTACACTTACAACCACATGAGACATGAAATGAATGCAGATGTATGAGCTGGGGAAGTGGTGAATGACAAATATACCCTTGGGGTAAAACACAGGATGTTAAAATAGAGATGTAGAGTCCTTAGTAAGAAAGGTGATAGAGGAGATAGGCAAAGAGAAGGCGGGCCTTTGAGGTGAATTGGTCGAACCTATTCAAGTGATCAGCCCCTATACGAAGTCATCTTTTACCCCTAAACTGTTGGGCCAGACCTTGCCCAAGAAGTTTAAAATACCCCAAATTACCCCATTTTATGGAAGACAGACCCATCTTTACACATGGACTTTTTTTATGGGATGATGCTCATCCAGGGTCTGAGTGAAAATCAGATGTGCTGTCTATTCCCTCTAACCCTGGAGGGGCAAGCCAGAAAGTGGTTTAACCCCAGGAAGCATTCAGAGTTTTGAGCAATTGTATGATGTATTCACCACAGAATTCAGAGGTGCAATCTTTAGCACCAAGACCCCGAGCTCTTTATTATTGCTTAAACAAGGAAATGGCAAAAGCCTCAGGAGCTTCACCAAAAGATACCACGAAGAGATGCTTGAATTAGGGGCTTTCCATCACCCGCTGGCCATGGAGGGGTTGAGATAAGGGCTTAAGATAAATAGGGCCTAGTACGCTATATGTAAATCCTCGGTAAGCACCTATGAGGTAGCTTAGAGGAAAATACTTAGTAAGATAGAAGTTGAGAATCAAGTGTTGCTTAAGATGAAGGAACAAAAGCCCGCAGGGGCTCCCCTAAGAGACAATAATTGACTCAAGAAGCCCGATGGTAGGAGGTGAAGAAGTGATGGAAGGAAGTCTTCTAAGGCTAATCGGGGAAGGGATAGAGTGCCCGAGTATTACAGAGGTGACAGGTGGAGAGAGGAGCAGTATTCTAGGGAGAGAAGATCACCTTGGAGAGACAATCCAAAACAGGTCGCCCAGGTGGACAGACTGAGGCGAGTGGAGCAAGGGGAAGAGAAAAGGAAGTTTACTCTAATGAACGCTCCCCTTTCACAGATTCTGGAGGAGGTAAAAAAACGGGGACATTGTTGTTGGACCCCTATTCGATCAAACATAGACTCTCAAGAGAGACAGGAAATAAATTTTACGAGTTCCATTAAGACATAGGACACTTGATAGAAGAATGCTACGAGCTACAGAATCAGATTGAGGTTTTTGTCAGGAATAATTACCTGAATGAGTTTATAGCTCGTGAGGATGAGAGACTCCAAGATCCGAGATAGGTACCGGGGCACGATCATGCAATGGTGATCATTGGTGGTCCCACACTTACTGAAAATTCAAACAATTCCAGAAAGAATTATGCTCGGTATTCTATCCTGAGTGTAAATATGGAGCCACATATGTTGAATGTGCGTACAAAGAAGAAATCAAGGATAGCCTCGGTTTCAATCATGTTCACAGATGAGGATGAGTGTGGGGTCCATTATCCTCATGAAGATGCTTTGGTCATTACAATGATAGTTGGGACTTCCCAAGTTGGGAGAATCTTGATTGACATGGGGAGCTCTACTGATATCATTTTTAAGGAGACGCTAAATTCCTTGGGTATAGAAGACCTGAGGTTAAGATCGACAGAGACTACTCTGTATGGATTTGGAGAGTCATGCATGTTTTTTTGGGAACTGTGTAATTGTTGATCATGATGAGCGATAAACCATATCAGAAGGTCACCATGGTAGACCTCCAAGTGGTAAACCTAAAGATGCCTTACTCTATGATCCTTGGGAGACCATTCCTCCGATCCACGAAGGTAGTAGAGAGTGTTCATTACTTGAAATTGAAATTCAGGGCCGGAGAGGGGATCAGGATTGTGAGAGAGAACTAGAGAAAAGCCCGATCCTACTTCGCTACTGCTTCATAAAATTCATATTGTATTCATAAGTGCCCCCTAGAGAAAGAAACCGAGGGGTGTGAGCAAGGCAATCGGTAGAAGGAGCACTCAGAAGAGTCGAATGGGGAAAAGAATCAGTTCAGAGAATCATCATCACCCAAGTCGATCGAAGAATTAGAGTCGATCACTCTAGATTAAAAATAACCCGAGAGGTCGGTGAGGATCGAGTCTCGCTTGGTCCCCAAGCACAGAGCATCACTAATTCAGGTGCTTAAGAGGAATGCTGATGTGTTCGCCTGGTCCCATGATGATATACCAAGGATTAGTGCTCGGGTTATAGCTCACAGATTAATGGTAAACCCGAAGTTTAAACCTATGACACAAAAGAGGCGAACATTCAATTTCGAAAGGAGAGAGGCCATTTAAGGTTAAAGTGGACAACCTTTTAAAAGCGGGGTTTATTCGAGAAGTTCAATACCCCAAGTGGATCACAAATGTCATAATGGTGAAGAATGCTAATAGGAAATGGAGAATGTGTGTAGACTTCACCGACCTAAACAAAGCTTCCCCAAAGGACAGTTTTTCCCTTCCGAAGATTGACCAGCTAGTAGATGCCACGGCTGGTCACGGACTCCTCAATTTTATAGATGCCTTCTCAGGGTACAACCAGATCAAGATTTATGAACCTGATTAGGATAAAACTACTTTCGTTACTGACTAAGAGCTATACTATTATATGGTCATGCCTTTTGGATTAAAGAATACAAGGACCACATTCTAAAGGTTGGTTAATAAAGTCTTTGAGCCTTTGATAGGGTCAACCATTGAGGTGTACGTGGATGACATGATCACGAAGTCTGTGAAGGCTGCTGACCATACTAAGTATTTATAGGAGACCTTCTTTTACCTGAGGAGGTACAACATAAAACTGAATCCCGAGAAGTGCTCGTTTGGGGTCGAAGCAAAAAAATTCCTTGGGTACATGGTCAATGAACGAGGCATCAAGGCTAACCCACAAAACGTCCAGGCCATCCTAGATCTAAAGCCCCCAACTATGATGAAGGAGCTACAAAGTTTGACAGGGAGGCTAGCAGCTTTGAGCAGATTCATGTCAAAGGCCACGGATAAATATTTCCCTTTCTTCCAGATGATTAGGAAGGGGAAGAGGCTCGAATGGGATGAGAGCTATAATCAAAGCTTTCGAGAGCTGAAAGAGTACTTAGCACACGTTTCCCATTTTATGAGCTCCTAGAAGGGGGATGTTTTATAGTTGTATTTGGCGGTTGGCGAACACTCCTTCAGTTCTATCCTTGTAAAAGAAGACAAGGAGAAGGTGCAAAGGCCTGTGTACTACACCAGCAAATCTCTATTAGATGCCAAGACAAGATATACTCTGTATAAGAAGTTCGCCCTTTCACTTGTTGTTGCTGCCAGGAAGTTGTGCCCTTATTTTCAAACTCACCATATAATCATGATGACGGATCAACCTCTGAAACAAATTCTTCACAAGCCCGATTTATCAAGGAGGTTAGTGAAATGGTCTATTGAACTTAGTAAATATGACATTGATTACAAGCATTGGAGAGGTATTAAGGGGCAAGCACTGGCATATTTTGTGGTAGAACTCACAGTCTCGGATCAGATGACCGTATTATAGGTCTCGAACATTGATAGTAATCAAGACGAGAGTGGCAGTCTGGACCCTCGGATTGTAGAGGAGACTTGACAGATGTATGTAGATGATACATCGAACATTCAAGAGAGAGGAGCAGGAATAATTTTGAGAAGGCCGAGATGAGAAGAAGTTATATACTCTTTACTATTTGATTTCAAGGTGACCAACAACGAGACTGAGTACAAGTAACTGATTAATAGGATGAGGTTGGCTAAGGCTTTAGGAGCCTGAAATCTGATTGTATATAATGATTTTCGATTAATCGTCAATTAGTTGAATAGGTAATTCCAGGCTAGGGAAGACAATATGCAAGCTTACTTAGTTCAAGTTAGGAAATTGATGGAGGCCTTTCAGAGTGTCATCGTTGAACAACTTCCCTAAGCAAAAAATTCCAGGGTTAATTTTCTGGCAAAATTGGCCTCGATGTTCAAGGAGAAATCTTCAGCTACTGTGCTAATCAAGATCCTGACGTAGAGGAGTGTAAATCTTAAAAAAGAACTTGTCACTGCTCTATAAGAGACCCCTGACCCGAAGTGGAAGAAGGAACTAAAGTCATACATCCAGCATGAAAAGCTTTCGAATGACAGAAATGAAGCAAAAAAGATAAAGAATCGAGTAGCTAGGTACGCTGTTATTGATAATGTACTTTATAAACATGGATTTACTCTGCCATAATTGAAATGTTTGATACCAGATGAGGCAGATAGAGTACTTAAGGAAATCCACAACAGAACCTGCGAAAGTCATGGAGGGGCTCGTTCATTGACGTACAAGATTATCCGAAAAAGATATTATTGGCCTACAATCTCTCAAGATGCTTTCAAAATAGTCAAGTCTTGCCACCAGTGTTAGATTCATGGGGATATCCCGAGACAGCCCCCGAAAGAACTGACATGCCTTTCAAGTTCTTGACCTTTCTCTCAATGGGAGCTTGATCTGATAGAGCCACTCTCGACTGCCCAAGCCAACACCAAGTATACCATTGTGGCGATTAACTATTTCACAAAGTGGGTAAAAGCAAAGCCGCTCTCTAGTATAACAGAGAAGAAGACCATCGCATTTGTCAAGCATAACATAATATATCGCTTTGGGGTTCCACAAATATTGGTGGTTGACAATGCTCGGTTCAAGGAATTCTACTCAGAATTCTGAATCGATTTAAGGTTTTCCACTTCAGTGCATCCTCAGGCCAACAGACAGGTTAAAGCTGCTAACAAGGTGGTTAAAAAGGTGCTCAAGAAGAAGCTCGAAGAGCACAAGGGGGCGTGGATTGATAAATTGCTCGAGGTCCTCTGGGCATATAGAATCACTCCCTGCACAGCAATGGGAGAGTCCCCCTTTTTATTAACTTTCAGGAGTGAAACTATGATCCCGATGAAGATCGACATCCTGACCTTCTGGATGCAAGACTATAATAAAGAAAAGAATGAAGCTAGCCGAAGACTAGAGTTAGATCTATTAGATGGAAAGAGAGATGAGGCTATGATTTGGGTAACCGTACATCAACAAAGGGTAGCTCGATATTACAATAAAAAAATCAGACATCGAACTTTCTAAAGGGGAGATCTTATCCTCTGACGGGTAATTCTTAACACCAAAATTTTGGGTGAAGGGGTATTTGGAGCCAATTGGGAAGGGACATACAAAGTCGTTCAAGTACTCAGACCAGGGGTATACAAACTGGAGCCCCGAGCGGCACCCTAATAAAAAAGCTATGGAGCGTAAACAGACTGAAAATCTACTATCCTTGACCCGACCCTTTTGGCAATAAGTCCCCCGATCCTATGACTAGCGTCTTGAACATCTGCTCCATAGAGAATACAAGCCAAGCCTTTCTCTCTAGTACTCTACTCAGATCTGATTTTAGTGATTGAAGTTAGCCCAATGTTTTGAGTAGAAGACCTTAGGCCAACAAGATTACGTCGTCTCTGAGCCAAGGATATTTAATAATCATAAAACCATATCGTTCCTAGGCCACATGGGCCACGTCATCCGAGACTGGCTACTGGTTTTGGTTCTTTGCAGTCATGGAACTACGACATTCCTAGGCCATATGGACCACGTCGCCCGAGACCGACTACTGGTTTTAATTCTTAGTAACCATGTAATTACGTTGTCCCTAGGCCATATGGACCACGTCGTCTGAGGTCGACTACTGGTTTCGATTCTTAGTAGTCATGGGACCACATTAGTTCGAGGCCATATGACCTACATCATCCAAGGTCAGCTACTGATTTTAATTCTTAGTAGCCATACAATTACATCGTCCCTAGGCCATATGGACCACGTTGTCTGAGGTCGGTTACTGGTTTTGGTTCTTAGTAGTCATGGGACCACGTCAGTCCGAGGCCACATGGCCCACGTCGTTCAAGGCCAGTTATTGGTTTCAATTTTTAGTAATTATAAAACTACGACATTCCTAGGCCATATATACCACATCACTCAAGGATCAAATTTCGAGCTCGAAATTTTTATCAAGATTAAATTATCCCTGAGAAGACCTTAGGCCAACGAGACTACGTCATCTTTGAGCTAAGGATATTTGGTAGTCATAGAACTACATCGTTCAAGGTCGACTACTAGTTTTAATTCTTTTACAGGTGCCAGAGTGTCCAAAGAAGACCTTATACCAATAAGGCTAAGTCGTCTTTGTTATAAGGGGAGAATATCTGAGAGGATTGCATTGTTCCTGATTCTATCCCTATTTTAATGATCAATGAAATTGATATATTGGTCTTGTGCTGTTATCTCTTTGTGATAAATATATGTGCTATTTTGAACAATCTCTACCGATTATCCAATGCAAAATGGTATATTTCTTATTTTGCCTAAGTATTTTATAATAGCTCTAAGTTAATTTTGATGATTATATGGCATAATTAATCTTCTAATTTATATTGTTTTGATAATGCCAAAATAAATAACGAGTAACAAATATTCTTATAAGTGATTATTCGAATGGATTTAATTGTTAAATGGACAAATATAAGTCACTTGCTCTTTTGGGAAAGAGTCATATGTTTTCGTAGGTGAGAAAAGTGAAGAAAGCGTCAAGAAAAGCTTACCAAGACACCAACGTATCAATACATTACTTAAACGTATCGACACATTTTAGTTATAATTCAAAATCAAAGCCCGAGTTCCAGAACCCTTTACAAAAATATATCGACACCTTTGGTTTGGGCTCAAACGTTTTGAAACCTCTTCCCAAATATATCGATACCCTGAAGCCTTGATCAAGCACCCTCTTCACAGATGTATCGATACCCCTGAGGATTCTTCAAACGTATCGATACCCTGAGGCCAGGATCAAGCACCTTCATAACGGACTTCATCTCTTTTACGTCAAAGTGTTTCGATACAATGAAAAACATATCGATACCTTCAGGCTGAGAATCTTTAAACATATCGATACCCTGAGATATATATCGATACCTTTGCAAAAATCAAATCTGTAATGGCTAGTTCAGAGACATTAAATGCTGCCATTAATGAAGGTAAAAAGGACCGTTGTGAAGAATTTATTGCAGATATATAAACATCAATTTTTGAAGACAAGAACAACAAGCAATTAACAATAACAATCTAAGCAAGAAAACATTCTTCTAAATATGCCTTGTTATTCTCTCATCTTTATTATCTATATTTAATTTCTAGTGAGAGAAATTATTCATATTGAATACTTACTCTTCAAAATAGTTATTGAAATTAATTCTTGTGAATTAATTATGGGTTTCTCTTCACCTGTGACAAGAAGATTCATTGTATTGGGTTTCACTTCACCCGCTTAAAAGTTGTTTTAGGTTTCACTTAACCTATTCAAACAAGTTAGTAGTGATCCTTAGTGTGAAAGGATTCAACCAAGAAGAGTGGACGTAGACATTTTGGCGAACCACTATAAAAACTGAGTGTCTCATTTTTGTGTTTAATTTTTCTTCTCAACATTCATTGCATTTGCATTCATTTTCATTCAAAATTTTAAATCTCCAATTCACCCCCTCTTAGAGCTTGTCAACTGGGACTTCAATTGGTATCAGAGCCAAACTCACGTCATATAGGATTAAATACTTATGAGTAGTAGACTCTATGGCATCTTCATCAAACATTCCATCTCATATAGTTGAAGGTCAATCCATAAACAGACCTCTTTTCTTCAACGGATCTGATTATGTATACTGAAAGAAACATATGCAAATCTTTCTAAGTACTCTAGATTTTGATATCCTTACCATCATAGAGGATGGTTATAAACCACCCATAACAGTAGATGAGTTCTCTGGTGAGAGAAAAATAAAACCAAAGTTTGAGTGGTCTTCTGAGGAGAAAAGTCAATTTCAATTAAATGGTAAAGCAATGAATGTACTCTATTGCTCATTAGATAGGTCTGAGTATAACCGTGTGTCTGACTATGACACAGCCAGGGCTATATGGGATATGCTTGAAGTAACACACGAAGAAACTAGTAGAGTCAAAGACTCTAAGATAAGCATGTTGGTTCATGACTATAAGTTGTTCAACATGAAACCTGGTTTGAAAGCTCTTGGCATGACATACTCCAATGCAGATATAGTAACAAAGATATTGAGGAGTTTACCAAAAACTTGGGAAGCTAAGGTAACAACAATCAGAGAAGCTCACGATCTCAGCAAGCTCCCACTTGAAGAATTACTAGGTTCGTTGATGACATATGAGCTGGAAGCTCAGAGAAGAGAGTAGGATGACAGAGAAAATGAAAAGAAGAATATTGCTCTCAAGAGTTCCAAAAATGAAGAAGATGATGAGAGCACAAAATATACATCGGAAGATGATGAGTTCTTGCTGATGGCCAGGAGAATGAAGAAAATGTTTGACACATGATAGGAAACAAGAAGCTTTTTCATGCATCTCTCTAAGAAGAAAGGCAAGGATGTGACCTTCGTTGATAGTAACAGAGGAAAAGTCACTGGAATTGGCACCATTGAGGTAAACAACATCAAAATCTCTGATGTGTTACTAGTTGATGGTTTAAAATACAACTTGCTTAGCATATCTTAACTATATGATATAGGTTAGTATGTGAGATCCCTGAAAAATGGTTGTGATGTTTTTGATGATACGAATAAAAATATCTAGCATGCTTCTAGGACAGGGGATGTCTATGTAATTAAGCTAAATAAATTGATTGTTGAATCTTCTGTATACTTGCAAATGATGCATGATGATTCTTGGTTATGGCATAGAAGATTAGGTCATTGTAGCATAGACCTTATTAGAAAACTATCTAGG
>JAVXUL010123784.1:0-16529 GCA_035590515.1 Trichilia minutiflora | reverse complement strand
CGTGAAATCTGGGATTTCAGTCCCCTATTTATAGAAAAAAGATAAAATTACTATTTTATCCTTAAATAATGCAAAAAAGAATCTTTTAGAAGAGGGCAATAATCATCATTTTGCATAGTTCGATCGAACGAATTGAGGGTTCGTTCTAATAAACTGCCTACTTCGATTGAACGAACCAAGAATTGTTCGAACGAATCCTTCGACACTTCAAAAAGTTAGGGGACTCTCATTTAATTGGTCGAACAAATTTCATTTCGTTCGGATGAACTAGACACTTCGGCTGAACCAATAGCTTATTTGTTCGAACGAATCTAAAGCTACAATTTTTTCAGGGAGTTTTCAAAATATCGATCGAACGAATCACCCTATTCGATCAATCGAACCAATCAAAATTAAAAATCTCACTTGAATCCTCCCAAATTTAAAAAATATCATTGGGATCCAACTCAAAATAAAATTAACATTTAATTATGTTGAGATCCTTATATTTACGACCCCAAAACTCTATCTTAACTACCTTAAATCCTCAAAACAATTATACAGTCATATTGGTGTGTTAATTATATGCGATGCGAGCACAATTACATATATAATAAAAATATAAAATTATCAATATGCTTTTAAAATCTAAACACAGAACTCACACTTAGGCGATCCCTTTATTCAATAAAATAAAAATAAAAATAATATAAAAGTGAGCATAAATTATAGACTAAGTAATTCTTTCATTTCTTTGAGTCAATTAGTCCTATCACATATTACATAAACGGACGTACATGACGGAATATATATTATTCTATTAAATAATGACCATGGTATAATTAAAAAACAAATTTATCTTAATAATTATATTAAAATTTTAAAATAATAGTAAAGTTATAGATTAAGGTTTTGGACAAGAAAATGGGAGAGAAAGAAGAGAAGAAAAAAATATAAAACATAAAAAAAAATTTTATTTTAGAAATTATAAAGTGTTTTTCTTTCTTAATTTGATATTTGGTATTCCTGATCATACCCCTGAACTAGTTAAATATAACGTCCGAGGCCGACAAAGTATTGTAAAATGTAGATTTGTAAAGAAAGTAACGTGTTATTTGAAGTTTGTTAATAAATGGTTCCATTTCCTAACCTAGGTCTAAACTGAAAGAGAACTGAGAAGATAGGATATTTTTGTATGATGACACGTCAATAAGTGATTGGACATAAGACCTCAATAGTACGTGGCGAACTCAATGGAGCCATACTAGTCAACGACTTTATTACTCGATCCGGTTCATTTCCTTTGAGATACGCACCGTACCCAAACAATTCCAACTGCCCACTCTGTAACAGCCCGTTTCAAATATCACCCTACAAAGATCAACAAAATAACGCCACCTGTCTGGTCAGCGCTATCAACCAACCTCTAATTTTCATTAGCAGTTATTCGTATTGCATGACAGTCATGTACGAAAGTAAATCGCTAATAAAACCGCGGAAATTAATCGTGTGGCCCCCTCAGTAAAAGACCAAAGCCCTCTCTGAGTTTTGCTTCTTCTTCTTGATCTTCAAAGTCTTCGGCTTTGTCTTCGATCTGAATGTTTAGCGGCCGTTAGAGAGAGAAATAAAGACAGATCCTTTGCTTCTCTCTCTTCGTACCAGGTTCTAGATTTTATTTCTGAGAAATGGGGTGAATTTTGTTGTTTTTACGGCAGTTTGTTTATTGATATTTTTCTCTTTTGATTTTGATTCGTTCAGTTTAGTGTGTTTTTTCGGATCCTCTTTATTTATTCGACCGCTGAGTTGAATAAAGAAAACGATGAAAAACTGTGAACGTCTAGCGAATTTTGCTTTAGCAGGTTTGCGTTTATTCGAACAGCTTGATTATGAGTTTGATTGACTGTCTTGTGATTGATTGACAATTTATATCCCCATGATTTCTCCTTTTTTGGTTCACAATTATGAATTTAGACTATGTGGCTGTTAAATAACTGTTCTTTTTGGTATACGGAATGTGCGTGCATTTCGAATGAATCAAAGATATTGATTTTGTACTTAGTTTCAGATGCATGTATTCATAAAAAATGAATAATTGTCATGGGAGAAACATTTTTCTAGTGGAAATGCTTTTGCATATTGGCTAGGTGTCCTTTCTATTTGGGGGTCAGCTCTGATGCGTACATTTCAAAATTCTTTATGGAAGATCAATGTTGGTCTTAGGGTTTGTAGAAGTGGAGATAAAATATTTAAGGTGGGAAGTTTGAAATTTTTGAGAATTGTCACGTGCGTTAGGAAGTTTTTTGGAGATATCTATTAGGATTTGGTGATGCCTTTTAATTCAGTGATTTTATGAACTAGAGATTCTATTGAGAGGTTTGGCTAGTGAAAATTTAATATATGCGGAATTTTGGGTGTTGTTGAGTTCAATTTTAACTCAGGAGTTATACTGTTAGCGATTCTCAGTATAGGTTTATTCATTGTTGGGGATGACCTCTACCATCAGTGAGGTTTTGTGATAGAAGTGTTTAGTGGAAATACTGGTGAGACCGGTTATATGGAATGAGTATGAGATCTATCTTTTTCTGCTCATGGTATTGGCAGACTTGAACAGTTTCAACTTGTTGCTTCTCAATATTCTTTGGACATCCTAAATCTTTTGATATTTTATGAGTTTTTGTCTTCATACCCTTCCCCCTCTTCCCCACCTCCTTTCTTTTCTGTTGACAGGTTATTTATATTTTTTTTAATTTGGATAAGAACGCTTTATTTTGAATTTAAATTTTAACAGTTTCAGTAGAAGACATTGTCAGTTTGATAGGTATCTTTGAATTTGATTCATGGGTGCACAGTTTTTAACTTTGTGGTTAAGGAGCTTGACCCTTACTGTTTCATGCACATCATTTGTGGTTGTAGGTTTAACATTGGCCCCACTTTTTGTGAAGGTAGACCCAAACATAAATGTTATTTTGACAGCATGCCTAACAGTGTATGTGGGCTGTTATCGATCTGTCAAACCAACTCCACCAGCGGTAAGTATAGCAGGTTTTGACTACCAGCGGCTTTCTCGACTTTCTTTTTTCCTCTTTCGTTGCTCTATGGCTTCATAATTAACTTTCTCTTATGTTGTTCTAAAATGCAGGAGACAATGTCTAATGAACATGCAATGCGCTTTCCTTTTGTTGGGAGCGCAATGCTGTTATCGTTGTTCTTATTATTCAAGTTCCTATCAAAAGACTTGGTTAATTCTGTGTTGACTTGCTACTTCTTTGTGCTTGGGATCATTGCTCTTTCGTATGTTCCTTTATTCTTGCTTATAATACTTTTCTATATAAATTGAGTCAGTTTTCTTTTGTTTGCTTCATGATCTGATTTTTTTTTTCCACATATTTGTAGGGCGACGATCTTACCAGCAATGAAACGTTTCTTGCCGAAGCGTTGGAATGAAGACCTTATTATCTTGCATTTTCCCTATTTCCGTTGTATGTGACCTTCTTGCTTCTCTCTCTCTCCCTCTCTCTCTTTTAAGAAATATATTATATGTGCCTATTTGCTATTTTTAGTCACATAATCCATCAAGTCATAATAGTTAATTAATATTTTGAACTGGCTATTATTTTTTTCTGGGTTGATACTGAATAAACCTCTTTTTCAATTAGATTCTACTGCTTATTTTGGTGACCTTTATTTTCTGGTGAGAGAGCTGGTAACCTTGACTGATAGAACATTGAATATCTTGAGAGCTTTCCTTGCAACTTGTATTCCTTTGGGCTGGGCTTATCCATTAATTAAATTAGTGTCTTATTTTGTACCATTTTTGTTTGTTTGCACTATCTTTTTTAGGAACACTACCAGAAACACATTGAACGAGATTGCTCAAGTTTTGTAATATGTCCTTTTGGCTTGTTGGTTGTTATACTGTTTGGGCAGTCTGAAAGCCTTCTGGTTCATGCTTTGTAAAACTGGTATATGTGCTCTTCAAATGGAACTTTTAGCAGTCATAGTGTTTTTCATCTTTTATGACAGTGTCATTACATGTTTAAAGTATTTATGTCAGTCTTCTGTTTCTTCACATCTTCATTTGATCTGGTTGACATTATCTTCCTTCTGCGTGCAGAATAATATTTTACTTTACTTGTTTCCTACACAGCGCTGGAGATTGAATTCACAAGGTCTCAGATTGTTGCTGCAATCCCTGGGACCTTTTTCTGTGCTTGGTATGTTTCACAGAAGCATTGGCTTGCTAACAACATTTTGGGCCTCGCTTTCTGCATTCAGGTTGGACAGCTTCCATTTAAAGGACATCAGTTGTTAGGCCTGTATTTACCAATTGGGAATCTGCAGTATAATATGATGCTTTTTTCTTTTGCATTTCTGCGATTTCTTTTTCGTTTGCATTTCTATCCACTATAGTGAGGCAGTTCATGGGCACGAAAAGAAAATGTAATTGTGTTGATATTTACCTATGGCATTTGCGTCTTACAAAGTTTATCGCTTGTTATTTAGTTTACACTTATTGATTAAGCTTTGTGATGTGAATGATTTCCTTTATTGCAACTTTTCAGGGTATTGAAATGCTTTCTCTTGGGTCTTTCAAGACTGGAGCCATTCTTTTGGTAAGAAGTTGATTCAGGGTTTCAATAATGTTTCCTACTGAGGAATAATTCCTGAAATCTCAGATTTCAAATAAGCACTATATCTCAAGTTTTTATTCTTAGGATTTTTTATCCGCCAACAACTAGGTTCTTGTATCTTCATTTGGTAGAGCTTTAACTGTGGAGTGGTATCTAAGACCAATTCATCTGGCCTTTTGTCTTTACAATTTCTTGATCTGATTTTTGACATCCTTATGCATCATAGGCTGGACTTTTTATATACGATATTTTCTGGGTTTTCTTCACTCCGGTAATGGTTAGTGTGGCAAAATCTTTTGATGCTCCAATCAAGGTCAGTGCTTCAGCTTGATTGAGATGTATTCTTCTGGTCTTATTACTTATCTGAGATTTGTTATGAATGATGCTATTATTAGATGTGTTGTATTGGACTCTATTCTGATTTTAACGGTTATTTCTATTTGTCACAGCTTTTGTTTCCAACCGCAGATTCTGCACGTCCATTTTCCATGCTTGGACTTGGTGATATTGTAATCCCTGGTATGCCGTTGAAAAATTAAGTTAAAGGGTGCTCCTGCATGAATTTTTTTTTTTTTAAGTTGTGTGGTTAAATTTCTGTTAATATTTAGGGAATGTTGAAGGTCGTTGCATAGAAAAACTGAAGCCAACTATAAGGGCGAAAGTATAACAAATGTCTTTTGTTAATTTGGTTGATTATGACAAAGTTCATTTCTGTTGCTCAGGTATCTTTGTGGCTCTTGCATTGCGATTTGATGTGTCCAGAGGGAAAGAGAGCCAATACTTTAAGAGTGCTTTCCTGGGATACACAGTTGGTTTAGTCCTTACAATAGTTGTCATGAACTGGTTTCAGGCTGCACAGGTGACAATTTACTTGTTCTCTTTTTGTTTTATGCCTTTCCCTTGTCTGTGCGGGGATTCTCGCCCCTCCTGTTAGATGATTTTCTTCCTTTGGATATCCTCTTGTTTGATATTGTCTAATTTTTTTTGCCGACTCTAATATTTGTGTTGGTATTCAGCCTGCACTTTTGTATATTGTGCCTTCTGTAATTGGATTCTTGGCCGCTCATTGCATATTGAATGGCGAAGTCAAACAGGTTTTGTACTCAACACCTTTATGATTTTTTTTTTCTAAAAAAAAAATAGAAAATAAAGATTTAGATGAATTTTATGGGATTGCTTATACAATAATTTCTTCTGACATTATTTGCAGTTGATGGAGTTTGATGAATCAAAGACCGCCGTTCCATCCGAAGATGGTAGTGATGTCAACTCTATCAAGAAAGTTGAATGATTCATGGACAATAGAAGATTTTAGCAAGAATTACTTTTTCTTTCTTCCTTTACAAAGCTCAATCCAAGCTAACTTATTCAACTGCACACCATTGTAACAGATTTTGGAATGAAGCTAGAAATAATTTTTTAAAATATTTTGATCCTTTTTGTTTTTATTTTAGGCTTTTTTCTTTTGTCCAAAAAACCGTCATATCGGTTTTAGAACTGTAATGTTATGCCCGTTGAGAAGAAATTTTTTCTACTTTCGGAACTGTAATTTCATATTTGTTTTTCTTCTGCCCAAAGCATTCTTGATATTTGCATAAAAAATCATACATGGATGGAGAAAGTATCGGAAGAGAAATGTTCATAGCACAGTTCTTTTCATCCATGGATGATAATAGAACATTTTGTTTGTTTATTTTTAATGTTGACGGTGGGTAAATAATGTACATTCGATTAATAAAGTTTTGGTGTAAGATACAAATAGAAAAATGTGGTTTATGGGGAAAGGATATATGTCTTCAATCTATAGGCTGTTAATGGGAAACAACTTGATAATTATTTATTACGGATTTGTTCAGGACCATTGTACTTCTGTTGTGTTCTGTTAAGTCTTTGATGATATGCTATAAATAAAATAATAGTTTCTCCATAAAACAATTCTTTCAATAGAATTTATTGTCAGCGCAAAAACCATTAATTCAAGCCAGAGAAGGATGATAGAAACTTAATAAGAATTAATAATTTTTATTAAAAAAAAATTGTCAACATTATTGAGAAGATATCATTATTACAATATGATGGATATGTGTTTATAATACAATATATTTTCTGTAAATATATTTAAATTATAAATAATATTATAATTAAATTTACATTATAAACAGGGTCTGTCGCTCTATCCAGATTTTAATTACAACGTATTAAAGAGATGCATTTGTTGGAGTTTCTATTTGGGAGAAGTTGGGATGTAAACTGTACAGTACTGGGTCTGGACCAACCCATTAGCGATTAAGATTGGAGGCCTGGGTCTGTTTATGTCCCAACATGACGTTGCTCGATGCTTGCTTTGTTTGTCCTTTTGTTCCTTTCAGTTCTGACAATCCAGAAAATAACTTTAATTTAATTAAGGAGACGATCGACATGAACTAGTTTTGGATTTAATTAAAAGAAAGACAGAAACAAAGAAAACACAGCAACAACTACTCTGGAATTTATAACAAAAACAATGAAATCAATAGCATCAAAAATTGAAGAATTTCGTTCTTACCTTTCCATCTTGTACCAGACATTCTCTATCTCTTGAAACATGATTTGATTGGAAGGAAAGAGAGAGAGGGAGAGGAGAGAAAGGAGTTCATGTAACCAATAATGCATTTGGGTTTCCGGGTTTCACTTTTTTGAGACAATCAAACACAATTTTGTCAACAGAGAGAGAAGATTAATGGAAAATCCACAAGCCATGGAAGGTAAAATGTTCTTCCCCCCCCCCTTAATCTCGAACCAGTTTAGCTATCTGGGTGTTTGTGTTTCTTTTCTCTTCTTTCTACTGGGATCAATTTATGAATTTTATCTTGGATCTCTCTCACGGAAAAGGCTTAGTTTCTGTTTTTGTGGGTAATTTCAGCATATATTGAGGGTAAAAACCTGGGTTGTTTGCATGCATAGCCGAATATTGACCTATGTTAATACCAGATAAATAGATTTTGATTATAACTTTACTTACGAGGGTCTTGGACGAGGCGGTACTTGTGATATTTCAGATTGTATGCCATGTTTGTCAATTACAATGAAATATGAAATTTTGAAATCATGGAATTGTTGAGTCGTGTGTAGCTAAGTAATTGGATGCTATTTGTTTCTCTCGTCCTCTTAAATTGTTTTATTGTTTAGATTGCAAAGACTGGTTATATATGGCCACGTGCTTCGTCTGTTTGTGCAGCTTTTAACTGATTTGTGGGTCAATTTGTAGTGGTGGTACAAAATGATGATGTGTTCTTGACAAATACTTGGTTGTGAAGTTTGAAATGCGTTACAATGGTTTAGCTAGTTAACCCACAAATGGATTTTCTTTATTATGATGTAAGTTCTGTTTGGCATGCATTTTAACTTGAGACCATTGGAATTATACTTTTTTGAGTTTTACCATGGTTAGAATTTCATGTCTTGAAATAGGTTTCATTTGAAAATCGGTTTAGAATTTTTTTTTCAAATGGTTGGAGTTACTTGTGAATGCAATGCTATGTGATTTGAACAATGAACTACAAGGGTATCTTGTTCCAAGCTAGTGGCATCTTGACCAACATGGTGGATGATCCCCCGTAAGCAACAATACCTGTTTGTGGAATTGATTATTATATGTGTAATCTTTTTGATTGTTTCATGGAGTTCGGATTAAGGTTTTAAATTATCTGGTGCAAATAGCAGTTACTTGGATATAAGCTGATTAAGTCACTCACTTAGGGTAGTTGGTCAGAGGATCAATGAGAGCCTCTTCATATGCACTGGGTGAAGCTGCTGTTTTGGATTCTGAGAACAACTTTGGTTTTCTTAGTATTGGGTACTTTTGTCAGCATTTCTGCGTTGAGGAAGATATGAATTATTCTAGCGTTTCAGTTTTCAATGATGAATTAAGGGTTTGCCTGGTGGTAAAAGATGGCTCTGTGGAGAGATATGAGAGAGGGGCCATGTAAGGAAAAGGGTTTGATTGTGCTGGGCTTTACCATGTAGATAATAGCTTTGCTTAGGTTCGTTGGAGTGAGATCTACGGGGCAAAGGAATGGGTTGGGAGAAATATCACAGAGGCTTCTCCATTTCCATTTGGGTCTAAATGATAAGTTGAAGCTTAGGAGGAAGGTGGAAGTATGTTCAATCTTTTTGAGCCTACAGAACTCAACCTACTCATTTTTGGATGGAAGAAAGATAGAAAGAAAAAGGTCTATTGAAATTTAAAGTTGGAACATAATTTTATCTTTTACTTTTGTTCTAGTTGAAGTTTACAAGTATGGATAAACTAATAAAACTTCAGCATCCAATCATCAAATTAGTATATAATACTTTCTCTTCTTTGCTCGTCGAGAGCTGTCAAAATTTAGATATTGTCCATCCTCTACTTTTTCCCTTCCTATCGTATCAACATAAATGCAAGAATGATTGATAGGTACTCTTCCCCTCTTTCTTTCTTTGTTCCAATATACCCTTCTGCTTCCTTTCCTTTTTCCTTCCCTCCAACTTAAAGGAATGTTATCACGTATTTATGAGAGAGACATTTGATAGGTGTTTTTGCTATAGTTTTGACAAATGAGAACATTGTATTGCTGGAACTCTTTACTGTGCATTCTAATTCAGTGACATGATGGTAAACTAGTGTGATGACAAAAGGAATTTTGTCATCACACTAGTTTACACGTGCTGTGTAATATGAATGAAGATCTATACATGTATCCTACAGTGAAAAAATGTGGTGAGCAAGATGTGTGTAACTATGCAAGAGGTAACACAAAGACATAAAGTTCTGGAGTTAAGTCAGCTCCCCTCGAGCTTTTTATATAATTATTTTACGCATTATCTGTTAAACTGAATTTAGTATATGTTTTGCGATTGAGTTTGTATTTATTAAGACTAGAAGTTAATGCGGTGATAAATAATTCTTGATGTGTAAATTTCCATCCTTATCATTGCCATTGTTTCTATCACTAATATATTCTCTTTTACTTTTATGTTATCAATTTCAGATTCTGGTGAAAGGCATTCTGAAGAAAATAAAGTATCTTTGGAGAAAAATATGAAAAGGCGGTACAAGACTCCAGCTCAGGTTATGGCTTTGGAGAAGTTCTATAATGGTATTGTTGCTTCACCTTGCATATATTATTTTATATGCATTGAGCTAAGCTGAGTGAGTTACATTTTGAGAGAAAACATATATTTTTTTTCTCAGAGCACACATATCCCACAGAAGAAATGAAATCGCAGCTTGCGGAGCAGATAGGATTGACAGAAAAGCAAGTATCAGGATGGTTCTGCCATAGGCGGTTGAAAGAAAAAAGGTTGTCAGGTGATGAAGGTATTACTGGTGGACGACAAGATTGGTCTAGTGTTGTTATTCAGGATCGTGGGAGTGGGCTCAGACAAGATTCATGTGGAAGCACTAAACAAGGGGATTATAGAAGCATTGATCCAAGGGAGGTTCAAAGTCGGATGCTCTATGGTCACGATTTTCTTGTAGCAGACCTTGATTACGATCATAGGAGTCAGTATACAGCACACGCTATTGGAAGGAATGATACATCTTCGGAAAGCAGCTCATTTTTGCGAGATAGGCTTTATTCTCAAAGTAATGATCCTTGTGCTATGGAAACCTCTACATACATAAGACAAAATGGAGCAATAATGCCAGTGAATCACAATAGGACCAGAAGTAAGGAATATAAGCCATCAGGATATTTGAAAGTGAAGGGTGAGAGTGAAAATGTTGCTATTAGTGCTGTTAAGAGGCAACTGGGGCAGCATTATCGGCAGGATGGTCCACCACTTGGAGTTGAATTTGATCCACTTCCTCCTGGTGCATTTGAATCTCGAACTGGTGATCTGGTCAATGGTAAGTCATCATACTTATACCTACATGTGATGCTAACAATTTCCATTGATTCTGTTAGAATGGTATATGAGTTGAGTTTCTATATTGCCTTGATATGCCACCCAGAGTTCAAGTGGTTACTCTATGTTTGCTGAATGTTTGAGTGCTTGATGTATTCAATATAAATTTTTAGGTTTGAATCTCAGGAATAACTGGATATCATTCTCTTTTCACTTTTTCATGGTATGCTGAAAAAATTTTATGCTATTTTTTGTTTTTTAGGATGGGTTCTTCTCATTTTGTATTTTAGCAATGCCACTGTGCTTAAATTCTAATCTATTCAGGTTGACTCTGGTTTAGATGAATTACTGCTTGGCTTATTAGATTTTATCTTCTGCTTTCCTATTTGTTTATTTTTATGACATTTTTTTTTGTTCGGGATATGTGTTGGTTTACGTTTCTTTATCTTATGGTTCTCCATAGTCATCTTGGGAACTTTAAAGTGATTTGTATGCTAGGTATTTTTATGTGTTTATAATGATGTATTTGGTCATTCTTTTGTGTGTGATTGGTGCATCCTAGGGTAAGAAACTGATACCTACAAAACAACTATGAAAGATTTAAAAGTCAGATTAATGTAAGTCTTAGTCTAAATCAGTGTCTGCAAGTTCCAACAATTAAGGCTCAAATTCATTTTTAGCTGTCTTTTTGTTTCATGAAATTGTAGCTATATGAGGTGTCCATAGTAAACGCTACATCAATCCATATACCAAGCTTCCTAAATCCCTGATTATACCCTAGTTACTCAACAATTGAAAGAAAATAGAATCCTTAGAATACAACCACAGAAACTAACCCATTACTAGTCTTGAATAAAATACCACATGACTTGTAACAGAAAGGATGACATAATGGATAATTTTGAACTGGATTAGTGCAATAAATCTTTATTATATTGCTGTTTTCTTCAGTTAAAAGAAATTACTTTGTTTTTGCATGCAAATTCCTGTTAAATAGTTTAACTTGATGTTTTTTCTTGAATCTTTATATTTTAGAGTTCTTATGTCTTCTGTTTAACACCATGGCAGAGCCAATGTATGTCGGAAATTCTAGATGGAATCGTTCTTGGGATGTACCTGAAAGTGGAAAGCAACATGCTTTTGACTCTGTAAGTAGGCCTTCTGATTCACTCCTATGTTTTTATCTTCTGATCTCATTGCTTTGCCAGTTTATGACCTTGTTTTGATGCATATGAAAATAGGAAGTGTAAACTTGATTTTGTACCATTCACTACAACAAAAATAGTTTCTGAAACAAACAGACTATTTTGAAAGAGAGCCAAAAGAAAAAAAATATTACAGCTTCACCTTTACAATTCTGTTGCATAAGTAGTGTAATTGCATCCGAACTTGAGATTCAACTTTTAAGACTCAGAAGCTTTCGGGATTTTGATCCATCCCTGCATGGATTTATCATTGAACTGAAAGAACAGCAATCACAATTGTGGTTTTGAAATAATAGTCTGTTTGGAAGCTGAGCAGTGTATGTATAGAACAGTTTCTTACTGTTTTGTTCTGTTCCATGATCTTTACAGAGATATGAAATGGATGGTTCAAAGATGGACTTTCAGGATTCATATGTCGGGGAAAACCTTAATATCAAGCATGGTTCTGATTACAAGGGCACAAAATCTCACCATCAATTGAAACAAAAATCTCCTCCGCTTCATTATTTTAATTCCTCCTCTTACCAGAAGTCTAGCTTGAATATGTATGAAGATTCTGATGGAGAAACCCCTGTTTATGATGACAACCAGGGTTATAGCTTGAGTTCCAAGCAAGATACCGGATGGATGCGATTAGATTCTGTTATGAACCACCATGATCCATATGGTGGTAAAATTAATAGTGAAGAACCAAAGTCTTTTTTGCATAACAATCCTGTTGTTAGCACTAAGATTGTCCGAGACAGTGAATATGTGCCTAAGTCTTCAAATTTTACACTTGGGAGCAGCAAGACCCTTGATGCAGAAGAGAGAGGACCATCTAAAAGGATGGCAAAGGTCTTCTTGTTGCTTTATATCTTTTTACTTATATAGTCTGTAATTCAATACCCGTGCTCTGGACAGTATTGGTCCGAAGTTTAATTGTGTAATTGCATATTTGCAGGGTAAGAAACTTTACCGAGAGAGGAAGGCAATAAAAGGGCATTGTGATCTTGTAATAGTGAAGGCACATCCAGCAAATGAAACGATGGTGAGTTCAGGCTGTTATTGACATTTTCGTATGTGTGCGTGCAGATGAAAATTCTTGTTCTGCTTTACTTTTGATGCCCCTCATTTAAACTTGACATTGAAGGTTGCAAAACAAGCAAAAGTTGAGATTCCTCAGCGAGATTATCTGGCCAAAGCATCATATGCTGAAATCCCAAGATGGACAAAACAAGTTAAAGGGTTAGTATAAGTTCCTGCATTCAAATTTCATTCTTTATTTATTTACACGCGTGCATGCATTCCTCATCATGTTGTGTGCATTTGCTTCCATTACTATTTTCTGATGGATCATTCCCTTGATTTCCTTTTAAATATTGTGATAGGCTTTTGTTCTGGTGATTGTTTTTGCAGGTGAAATCTGTGTCAATTACACGAATGCTCTTAGATAAGCTATAAAGTTAACTAAGAAGTGATTACCATCTGCTGGACAAACATAAAATAATGATAATTTTTAATTTTTATTTTAAACAAAAATAACAACTTCTGGCTGAGAGTATATAACAAATGATAAAGCTGATGAAGGCAAGATATCATTGTAGCTTCACAGTTGGCAAATTAAAGGGTCAAAATAGGACCAAAAGAAATATTTGTGTTTTGTAAGTGTCTTTTTATTATGTGAACAAAAGACAAATATTAATTTTAACTTGATTTGAAAAATGACTAGAAAGCAAGAAAGAAAATAAACAAAAAATAGAAAATGTAATATTTGTTTGAGCTGGTTTGTTAAGAAATCTGTGAAAATATTGGCAAATTTTGGAGGGAGCGTGTGGTTACACTGCCTCCTCTCCCTCTCCCCTTCTTCTCCCTATTTTTCATTTTGGATGTCCAATTACTGTTCTTGGTTGACTTTGAACTTCTCTTACAATAACTTTTCCATTCTGACTCCACTATCTTTCGTCTAGATCTGTTGCGGATATGCCGACTAGCTTCAGTGAAAATGAAACAGCAGAAACTAGTTCTTCTATGGATTGAGGAATAGGCAGTGGATGGATGGTGTCTCGTGTTAGACAGTCTGCTTATCATCAGCTCACGGTTTCCTATATGCGAGATGATTCATGATGCAATTGGGTTGTACAGTTGAAGAATGTGTTTCATATGCTAACAGTCTAACATAGGAAGCGCTGCTAGTTAACGTTACCGTCGGAAACAAACTCAGTAATTTTTTGTGCAACCAATTTGGTTTTGCCTATGTAATACCAAGCTGTTTATATATGTATAAAGTTGTTTCTTTTCTTTATTCTTTCTTTTGTTTTTTCTTCCTTTTTTTAATTTATAGAGGAAATTATCGAATGAAATTGATCGGATTGAAAATCTCTTCAGGTGGGTTCTACTACTGTAGATGTCCTGAAGACAAAGTTGAATCATATTAATTGTTGTATGGTGCAATTCATTTGTCATTGTTCATTTGTCATTGTTATCGATAATGAGGAAAGCGTCGAAGTAAAATGATAAATATTTTATCGTAATTTTTTAAAATAATTTTTATTTTCTATTTTAAAGTTTATAATAAATATTCTTATTGTATGATAACTGATACAGATTTTTATTATGTATTTTTTAAGTTGAGAACACATATTAAAATTTTATAAGGCTTAATTGATATTTATTTTTCTATAAATTATTAAAATACTTTCAATACGTTTTTAAACTCTCAAATTATTTTTAAATTAAAAATAATATAAAACACTTTAAATACACAATATAAAATCCATTTTAATTAAAATTTATATAGATGTTTTAATCATTTTTATAATAAAATTTATTTGTTAAGATATATTCAAAAATTAAAAATAATAAAATAATATAATCTTGTAATTATATAGTCGAATTTTAAAATACATGAAAATTTTATTATTGTTGTAATAAAGAATAACATAAATTTTATTAAAATTGTTTCAATGGATTCAAAAGGAAAAGAATATGAGTTGAGTATATAAATGATACTGGCAAATACTGTCATGGATGCTATTGCTACCTTATTGATATCTTAAATATGCTTGAAAGTTCTTGTGAGTGAAAAAAATGTGAGCATATTATTGTATATTGGAAAAATATGTGAGTGATATATGGGATCTTGTCAGAAAAGAATATGGTACTTTCGTCCTAAGTATTTCAACCTCCCAGACGGTCTTAGGACCCAGGGAATCATTCTTTCGGGTGAACCCGACTTCAGGTCCCAAAGAGTCATCCTCTCAGGTGTACCCGACCTCAGGTCCTAGAAAGTCAGCCTCTTGGGAGAGTCCAATCTCTCTCCTTAGGGAGTCATCTTCTCAGGCAAATCCATCTCAAGTCCCATGGAGTCGATTTCTCAGGTAAACACGTACCATCCTCTGGGGCTTCCGACGATCCTTAGGTGGTTTACCCTCAGGACTCAGAGATGCGTCATGGCCCTCAAGCAGGTAGCAGTTGTAGGTCTCTGGGAATCCATGTCCGCCTCAAGATGACCCTACCATCCTCCAAAAAGTGCAGAATCAACCTCCCAATTGCTGGGGCCTCTCAGGGAAAGTATCTTCCCTTCACCAATATACATGCAGCCTCCAATAAGAGAATCCCCAATCACGTGCCTATGCTACCAAAAATAGGATTGACCGTTGATATAGCAGGCCCTATGATAGAAATAGATGCCCTGTCCTAGGAGCTGTCTGTCTCATCTTTCATCCATTTTCAAATAATATAACAGTAGCAAATCTAGAATTGGCAGGAATGTCAGCTGTAGCATTAATAAAAGGCAGCTATATATTGTCCAAAGGTATTAGAGTCCCATCATTCCCATTCTCTGATGCGTAGTCACATCACTAAGGCGTTATATAAAAGAGAGTTCTTCATCAAAGAGGGGTCCAGAACTTGAGTCCTTTTTGGCTTTCTACTTATTGATATTTCTCTCCATTTTCCCATCTCCATATTTGGTAAAAAGAGTCTCTCTTGCTTAAATTCCATTTTGATTTGCTTGTCAGAATTCACCATACATTCTTTCACCACATCTGACTTAGGCATCAGAGTTTTCTGTTGGAAACCCCACCCGACGTAACTCCTAACATGTTATTGTCTTGCAAGAACTTGAAGGTGAGGCTCTGCAAGGGAGGATCCGGCCATCTATTTCTTTCGACGAGGATCTGGTGATGCAACAGTCATATTCATATTCACACCTCAACATTTATATTCAATGAGTAGAAGTAAATTAGAAAGTATATAAAAACACACAACATATATAAAAGTATTAGAATAAATCTTTATTTAATTAAAAAATTTAAAAACATTTATTAATACTATGAAACTTAGAGAGTATGTAAATAGAAAGTCATCGGATATGACCATCCTTTTTAATAATTACAATGATTAGGTGCAACTTCGAGTTGTCAGTGAATTTTCTATGTAATTTAAAATATGTTGATATTTTATAAAAATTTAATTTAGAATGATAGTGTCACATCCCAAACTGTGGGGCCCACCTGTGACAAACGCCACAGACCTCCAGGGTGCACTCTAACACACAGAATACCCCCCGTAGGCCTGTAAGACATTCAAACAAAAATCCTGATTTTCAAAATACTTCCAATACCAAATCAATCTAACACCCAAACTCAGAATGTATATAACCATTTCAAAATATATTCAAAGCGCATAGCAGAGATAAAACATTCATCCTGAATAAAATCCATGGAGTCAACACACTCCAAAACAAATATAACATGTTTGTTACAAATCTGTTCCTCATTCGACAAATATCCATAAACAATAAAAACATAATAACTACCAGTGGACTAAAGACTCTATCAGGTGAGTCAATCTGGCTATA
>JAVXUL010123758.1:0-16534 GCA_035590515.1 Trichilia minutiflora | reverse complement strand
CGGGTCGGGCCCGTTAGACACCACTAAATAAACAATAATGTATAATCAAAAATTTACTCAAAATATGAAATTAGGACCATAAAGGTGTTGAGAATCTTATCGAAGGGTTAATTTAGCCCATAAATGCTCCAATCACAAAAAATCCTAAATCCTAAATAGTAGACCTACACTCCTCTTGACTCAATACTTGATTGAATCGATCAAACAAAGTATTTAGAGTGTAGTTGGTGATGAGGACAAGTGATTTATGAAAAGAAACGAGAGTTTAAATGGTTGAAAATGGAGGAAAATGAAGAAAATGGAAGAAAACCTAAAATAGAACAAAAAGAAAAAATAACTTGGGAAGAAAATGATCATTTAGCCTTTAATCATACATATATAATAACGAAGTGTCCAAGTGATTCTTAAAGTTATAAAAGAAAGAAAAGTCTAGAAATTGGCAAAATATTCTTTTTATAAGCTTGATATTTGCTCTTTGCAATCAGAAATGTATTGGTGCATGTTTTTCTACAAAAGTATCAATATTTTTCTCAAAGTATTAATACTTTTGGTATATGTATCGATACGTTGTCCCAAAAAACTAATTTTTAGCACGAGTATCAATATATTTCATAGATGTATCTATACATGATAATGAAGTCCCAGTTGACAAACTCCAAGAGAGGGGTGAATTAGAGATTAAAAAAAATTTTAATTCAAAAATAGGAATGGTCGTGCAATAAATATATAGAGAGAAAATAAAATACAGAGATGCAACACTTAATTTTTATAGTGGTTCGGCAATCCGTCTACGTCCACTCTTTTTTATTGAATCCACTCACACCGAGGATCACTAATAACTTATTTTTATGGGTCAAGCGAAACCCAAGATAACTCCTTCTTTTACGAGTGAAGGGCAACTTCACAAAATCAACTTTCTTTTAAATGGGTGAAGTGCAACCCAATACAACAGTTCTTCTTATCACAGGTGAAAAGGAACCTACAATTAATTCATAGGAATTAATTTCAACAACTCTCTAAAAGAGTGAATATTCAATATGAATAATTTCTCTCATTATAAATTAAATACAAAGAATAATAATGAGAGAATAAAAGAATAAATACAGGAGAATGTTTTTTTGCTTTTGATCACTTGATCTTGATGCACATCAACACATTTGTCTTCAAAAATTATTGTTTTTATATCTGCAATAAGTTCTTTACAACGGTTCTATTTACTTGCATTAATGACGGCATTGCATGTTTCTGAACTAATCGTTACAGATTTGATTTTCGCAAGGGTATTGATACATGTCTCAGGGTATCGATACGTTTGAGTTTCTGAGCCTAAAAGTATTGATACATTATCCAACGTATCAAAATAATTTGATGTGAAAGTGATGATGTTCGTCATAAAGGTGCTTGATCCAAGCCTCAGGGTATCAATACGTTTGAAGACCCATCCAAAGATATCGACACGTTTTAGGAAATTTTTAGGGTTCTGATACATTTTCATGTGAACGACCACATCTACGTCTCTAGGGTATCGATACATTTAGCTGGGGTTTCGATACGTTTGCTGACAGAAGAAAGGTATCGATACATTCAAAGCAGGGTTCCGGAACTCGGGCTCTGAATTAGCACTATATCTTAAACGTGTCGATACGTTTAAGCAATATATCGATATATTTGTGCCTTGATGAGCTTTCTTGATGCTTTTGACTTCATTTTTCTCACCTGCAAAACATACAAAAATCTTTCCAAAGACCAAGTAAAATATTTGTTCTTATAATATTAAAATTAATACATATAAGCTTACTTTTCACTTGTTATTAAATTTTGGCATCATCAAAAACCAAGAATAAATTAAGAATCAATATGCTATCAATTTTATGTTAATATTTATGACATCAATTTTGTATAATCATATGAATATGTTATCATCAAAAATATCTTGGGGCTATCAGATAAATATCATTCAAATCTCTTAAAAAATATTGTTCCAACTCTTGAAAAATATGATTTAAGTCTTTATTATATTTTCGACGTTGTTTTCTTTCTCATCTAAAGTTCAATTTCACTTTCGTTTCTTTTTATACAATCTTTTTTCTATCATTTTTTAATATAAATAAGTCACATGCCATAAATCTATCCTGATCAATAGAAATTTAGCACAAAAGCTTGGGTACACAAATAATACCTTAAAAGGAATTTTGCTAATTAAACTTATCCAATTTTCATCAAATCAACTCCAATCACTCATAAAACATTAATACAAAGTTAATAATTTGATTATTAGTACTCGAATAGATATTTTCTAAAAGACAAAAATACCACGTGTATACAAAAATGACTAAATTACCTTCGAGCGAAAATACGGATATTACATAAGCTAATTGAATTTTATATATTACATTTTTTCTCATTATCTTATATAATTTATAGGAAAATATATCAAACTTCTTTTGCTATACCAAATGTAAATAAAATTTGAACTTCGAACTTTTTGGACTACTTCAAAAAATTTTACTGGTTAAACTAATGGCACTCACATATTTAATTTTTGTAGTATGTCTGCGTACCTGTGCTTGTGTGTTGCATTATTAAATTGAACTATACTATATTTAAATTGTAATATCTATATCAAAATAATTATTTATCATCAACATCAAAATTCAGTTTTTAATCCTTAACCTTCACACTTCCATCTCTCTTAATTTTAGTAATTACATCATTTAAAAGATTATAAACGTAGTAAATGATTGAGAATCTACGAAATGAATGCTATTGATCACACTATGTATAATTAATGTCTTAAAACCGTGGATCGGAGATTAATAATTCATTCATTCAATCAATTGTTTCCGGAGTCAAAACATGTAATTGAACTGCATGCTCTGGGTATGATAGTAAATTTATGGAGTCATGCTATCTATGCATGCACTTGAGTAATCATAGTTTGGTTCAAGCGTACTTGATTCATCATCATTCCTCGTATGTAATTTTACTTTCTTTCAAAACTTGGACGGAATTCGTGGGTTCTGAGAAATTAATGAGAATTAATTGTTGGTCTTTACTGTGAAATTGATTATTTCATTTTTGTTGGTTTCACCGTATGATGGCTAATGCTTGTTTTTGCCAAACTTAGGAAAAATTTTATAAAAGTTGTTTTATAATAATTCAAGTTCAACAATTAAACAGACATTACTCGTTTGAGCACTCAACTTATTACAGGTTTGATTTTATAGACACCGGCAATTTACAAAACTAAGTAAATACTGTTTATTTGGAATATTCATCTCATCACGAAATTGTTTTTGGACTCGGACTATGACAAAATCCTGTGGCTGTACGTCCAAAATGGATAATGTTTACTCAGTTCTTAGGCTCAAACTGTTACATATTCAGCAACACCCATTTTTGTTTTTTAAAGAATTTACTCTCTCTATTTTTTCACGTTATGATTTAGCATTTATTTAAGTAGCTATAGCTTGATAGTAGAACACCTAAAGTCCCAAGCAATCCCTTAATTTACTGTTTCCTTTCAACTTTTTCTTGATTAAATAACGCAGATTGCTTAATGAAGCATATTTTGTCAACCCATTAAGCCAAATAGAAGAAATTTCAAGCCTCAAACATGATATTCAAGATGTGGCAACAGTTTTTTCATGCGCCAGGTATTTTTTTAAGGGAAAATTGCTTAGAAATGTATCAAATTTACCCATTTCAGAAAAGAGGAAGAAATTGAAATTTCTGAATTTAATTTATATAAATATATGAAATCTGCTTTTTTACATGGATAGGTTAGTGGTAATCTGAAACCATACTTGCTCAAAGGCTTTGACAATGAGATAATGATATTCACTGGAATTCAATGAAAGATAACAAGCAAGAAGATGTTCCAAATCCTTTGCAGTTTGCAGATTATTCTCCACAATCATCTCTACCATTGATTCTCTGAAGTCTTTCAGTGGGTTGACTGAGGATTTTACAACAATAAAGCTCTCAGAAATCTTGCTGCTTGATTTTGATGTTGATTTTGAGGATGAAATGCTCTTCCTTCCCTGTATTTTCTTGCTTGCAGTTCTTGGAGAATTTTTTTTTAGCCTTATCCCTTGACCATTCTTTCTACTTCTTTGCTCTTTCTCTTTCTGAAAATTTGCTGCTGGCCTTGTCAGGACTGGAGGAAGCTTTATTTCTGAAATTTCATCAAAATCAAACGCATCTGATTGATGCTTCTTGCAATTATCATTGCTATCCAAATCAATAATAATATCAGTAGTTGAAGAAGCGACTTTACAGTTGCAAGAATCACCATAATCATAACCAGCAGCAGCAGCAGCAAATTGCTCACCCTCTTCAGAATCTGATGATTCCGGAAAATCAAGATCAAGAGAACAACTCTCATTAGAAGAAACATAGCAGTAGCAGTATTCAGGTGATTGGAGATGCCTTGGAGAAGGCTTGTAGACAGTTTTTCTTTTCCTGGAAGATTTTCTTGATGGGTCAGGGGGGAAAGGAGTATCTAAGGTTTTGTGGTTTATAGGAGAATTGTAGAATTTGTTGTCAGAATTGAAATAGTAGCAGTATCTTGGAAGAGAAATGTGTGGTGGTGGTGGTTGTTTTTGCTGCTGTTGCTGTTGTTTTCCGTTGTAAAGCTGAGTGGTAGTTTCGGTTTTGCTGCCGATGTTGGTCATGTCTTTGAGCTTGTAAAACCAGGCATTTGGTATCATATCTGAGAATTTAAATCTGTACTTACCCATCTAAAGTAACTAATGAATCTCAAAACTCTTCTCTTTTCTCTGATCAGTTGGTTTGTGTTGTGTTTCTCTCAATTTTTATACGTCAAAGTTGTCAGATTTTGGCAGTGTAATTGCAGAAAACAGGATATCTATATATCTATATATCTATACCTATATATATAATCTATAAAGAGAGAACTGAGTTTGGGTTGTAGAACTTAGGAGAAGGAAAAGAGTAAAGATGGAGACAAGGGTCCAACACAAAAGTTAAAACGAGTTTTATCATTCACATCTCTAAATTTTTTAAATTCTATATAACAAAAATATAATTTATCTTAATAAAGTATTTTATGAAACAAATTCCTATTATAAACTTCTACAAATAGCCAATTGTTACACCTAAAAATATCAAGTATACTAGTTGAAGAGACATTTGGGGAAAAGGTTCTAAGGTTGCATGCAAGAATATAAGACTTGTTATATCAATCATCTTACAATCAAACAGTACGACACTTTTTAATTGTAACATACCATACCACTAAAATTCGAGCTTAATGATAGAATCTATTTTTCTCTGAATTTATAAATAAATCTGTCACAATAGAAATGTCTCTAATTTGTGTGTATTTTTATCTTGATCTTTCTACTAAAAGAATTAAAGGCATGGATCTATTTAACAAATGTATCTAATTAGAGATTTCATTTAATAAAAAGATGAAAATTTAGGGAGGGACTTAAATGATAACATTTCCAAACACAAAGCACGAAAAGAAAGGGTAAGCCAACAATATCTTTAAGGAATGGTCCCTTTTCTGAGCTCAACAGTCCACAGTAATCTGTAATCACTACCTTTTAAAGCATGGAAAACGAATTGCTCTGTTGACAGCCATATATATTATATATAATATTGGTTAAAAAAATTAGTATGAGCTTTATGCATTGCTGTTGCTAATTCTTCAAGAATTAATTGTCAACATTTATATTCTGGGTCCTCAAAATTTTTTTATTTTTTATTTTAAAATTTTTGTAATGATGGTTTGTAGTAACAATTAAGACCCAAATGTCTACTAAGTGATGAAACTTTTTTAATATAATTATTTTAATTTTTATTATCATAATTTCATGCACCATTTATGAATGAAATGATGATATTCCTTCCCCTTTGACAGAGCCTATTTGACCCACTTGCTCTCTATTCCTTGCTAGAGATTCAGTCGTTTACATGTCCCACTAGACAATTGGGAAGAGATGAAAAGCAAAAGGGGCATTACATTTACACCATTTCATGGCAAAAGGGGTTTATTAAAATTATATAAACCGTAACTTTAAAATCAAACATGTATTGTCCGCTGTGGACAAATAACTCATCAAGAATTTACTTTTAAATTTATATAATTAAAACTTTTAGAGAGTCCCAAATTTAAAATTTAACTAAAATTCGTATTATCAACTATATGGGATGTGACATAATTCTCAATTTTAATTGACAGTTAATGTGATGAAATAATATATTATTCTCACATATTTCATATAATTTATTTTTTTTTATTTTCATAAAAGTATATATATAATGTATAGCAATAACATAATCCTATCGTTCTTCTGCCGATATTTTGGCTATTGAATTTACATATAACAAGAATTGGTATTGGCTTTGGGTGATTAAAAGTGATTCTATCTATATCTTAATTAGTTGCAATACAATCTGCATTTTTTGTACCTATTTGGTATCTTCATAAGCAAACATAGATTGAGACAAAGCATTAAGATTATTATTAATACTATGGAATCAAATTTTTTTTTTATGTAAACTAATATTATAATTGATTTTATTTATTTATTTATTTTACTCTCGTAATAAGATATGTGACAATAATATTATCATATCCTGTATTGAATTTGTATAGGAATTTGTACACTTAATATTAAATAAAAATTATATGTTTGTCTTTCAAATAATTAGTATTTTTAATTAATTAATATGAATATATGAGACAAAGAATTAATCCATCTTCTAATATTTACATATATTTAACATTAAATAGCATTGTATTTGTAAAATTTTAAGAATAGTGTGTGTGTGTCCAGGTTTTTCTAGAATTGATGATTATTTTAATGACAAAGATTTATTGATTTATTTTTTTTAAAAGGATAATGTACTTGAAAATGTAGTAATATAAAATTTATATAATCTCACCCGTAAATTGAAAAGAGAAAAGAATTATTCTAAAGATATGTTTAGTGTTTTACTAATTATATTTAATTTTTAAAATATTTTTAATTTTAAACTGTGAAATAAATTTTAATAAAAATCACTTACTTTTTAACTAATACTTAACGCCTCATCATTCTATTACTGTCTTCAAATTTACAATACCTCGGTTCTAAACTTATCCATAAATGGCAAAGAATTGAAGCAAGCAAAAACTTACGCCTATGGTTAGTTTGCTCCAATTCGTTTTGTTGGTTACTTGGAGCATTACTTGGAAAATGGGCTTCTCTGTAATTTATACGGGTGTCTTTAGAAGGCCCATGTAATTACACTCATCTTTGCGTCGTTAAGTAATATTACATGGGAGTTACTTAAGAAAAGGTGAGTGTGTTTAGAACTAATTGAAGCACTGAACAGAACGTCTCAGCTCAACAGAGCAGAAGAACATGCTCCAATGTCCAAACGTTTTCATTAATTAATTAATGGCAATATTTACTTGACTGCCTAATTAATCATTTCGTTAGTTTTCATGGTGTGCCACTTTCTTGAGAAAAAAAAACGTGAACCCTAGTAATCTCTGACAATCAAATTAAATTACACATTTGTATTCTCTGTCTTTGTTATAACAACCGTCGTTATATAATTATAATTCTCACCATCACCACCCTCAACCATCACCATCCTCTTGATAGCTTCTTTCCTTCAACAACATTCTCATTCCAATCCTACTCGTACAATTAATTGTATTGGTATTGTAATCATTAAAGATCAATGAAAATGAAAATGAAAGCATTAGTTGCCTTCAAATCCACACTTTACAAGCCTTGCAAAAAGTTACTCCAGATATGCAAACTACCCAAGTTTAAACTCAGAAAGCCTCTCTTTATAAGATTTCTCCTTCGACGTCGTTCCGAACATAAAGCAACCAAATCTACCTCAAGAAGTAGTCACAGGGCTGCGTTGCTCTTGGGCTTTCGTCCCCTCAATAAGCAGTCGAGAGAGCAAATGGGGAGGCTTGACGAGGAGCTTAGCCTCGGGAGCATGTCAGAAACTCCCGGAGGGCTGCAGGATCGTCAAATGCTGTTTCCATCGCCAATTACACCAGCTTATGTCAAGGACTGTTATTGGGATGAGGATGTAGATGATGCTTGCAGAACCTTTGAGAACCATGTGGTGGAGATGATAGTCGAAGAAGGGAAAGTAGGGGATTTGACAGACATTGAAGAGCTTCTTTATTATTGGAAGAATCTTAAGTCCCCTGTTTTCATTGATCTAGTTTGCAGATTCTATGGTGAGTTATGTAAGGATTTGCTCTTCCCTGAAGATCATGATGATCATGATCATCCACAATGATCAGTTCATCCCTTCTAGTCAAATGTATAACATTTGAATTTACAATACTATTTCTGAAGCCATATTGTATCAATGTAACAAGACTATTATAAGAAAAATGAAGCTGAAAAAAACGCAGCATTAGGCGTTAGCTAGATCTCTATTTACAGTTCAGGATTCATATAACAAGAGTTTTGCAACTTACGATATACATATATCAAGAACAGGTATTAACTAATGTTAAATTAAGATATCAAAACAAAAGGTGATTATCTTTTGTCAAGTTATCCTCAGATTAGAACGCGCGATTACTTCATTTGTGATAGATAAACCCGAGACCTTACTACAGTTTCGCCAATTTTAAACCCGGGCATTACCATGAATTCAACTCTGCAGTTCGTTTGTGCTTCACCAAGAGCTGCAGCTGTGTTTTCGGAGTAGGCCCCAACGGATTCCATGTAAACAACAGAGAATTTGGATCCCCGATTCACAACAAATAACTTCGCTTCGGGATCGATTGAGGATGCAATCCCTTGTAAAATCCAAACCCATTTTGCCATCTTTGCAAATATTTGGTAGAATGGTGTCCTTGGATGCTTGCCACTCGATACGAACATCCTCTGGTCCAAATTCCCGAAAAATAATTCTTCCATAGTCGGGTGAACAACTAATAGATACTTTTCTGCACAAAATTTGGCAAACTCTGAATCTGGGTTTTCTATTAGATAATAAATGGGGTCATCATACCTCATAATATTATCCACATTATATGGCCGAAGTGATGTCCCGTGAAACATCCTTCGAGCAATGTAGGCTTCAAATGCATACTTTTTGTGGCACCTCTTGGAATAAACAACTGCACCTTCAATTGCTTTGGCTCCCAGGTCTAAATCCCAACCTGAAGCTTTCATTAAACTAATCAATGGCTTTGCAAAATCATGAATGGACTTTGATGCTGCCCTGAAGCGATCCTCAAACGTATTCACATCCCAAACCCTCAACTTCTTTCTTCCAAGACTTTCCTGTCGAATCTTCTCAAACAGAATCGCGTTCCCCAAATCCAAATCTTGCAGTTTTTGCCGCAAATTGAGAATTTCAGAGTCTTTAGCTTTTGCTTGTAACTTCATTTCCTCTAGCATCTGCTCTTTAACCCCAACCTCTGCTTTCAGAAGATCAGAACGAGATGAATCAAACTTAACTTTTTTGAGTTGCTTCTCCTTATACACACGCTTGATGCCACAAAGTGCTTCAAGTCTAGCCACAACAAGTTCATTGGCAGCAACAATCTTTTCCGGGTCATATGGAATATGAGCTTCCTGTAGCTGCACATACGCTGCCTTCAAAGCCGAAACCATATCAAACAACTTCAAAATCTCTGTGTCTCCACATACATTGCCGGTGCAAGGAACTTTCACAGGCTGAGCATGGATTTTGACAACACAGCAATCAGCCTCTTCAGTAGTATTACCACTAAGATCTTCGCCAAACGAAGCATTATTGTCTTCGAGATTTGAGTGATGATAGTGGTGATTCGAGTTCTCAGAGTAGAAAACCCCAATGGATCTCAATTTGCAAACGTTTGCAAATTTGGAAACCAAATCAGATATATTTGAAGAGGGCTTTGAAGGTCTAGTAGTAGCCGAACATTCCATTCCTTAAAGATTAAACCCTAAACTAATACAAGATCTATTTTATATGTATTTAGCTTCTTCAAATACCAAATCTCAAGCTATAAATTAAAATTATAAGAAAATGTTTTCTAAAGTGGCAGTCATACGGTACCCCAGATGAAGAACCAGGATTCCAGGAAAATGACTTAAACCTTGGAAATGCAAAGCCAAATTACAAAAATCGACTAGGGTTTAGTTCGTTTGCTCAACTGTGAACTAAAAGATTATTTAAATAAATATGGAGTCCCAGAGTTTCAGCTGAAAAAGAGAACACAGAGATTCAAACTAACTTAAAAACTAAACTTTATTTATGCTAAAACCCCAACGAAAAATCAACAAATACAAAGTGGTTTCAAAGTTTCAATTCAACCAAGTAATAATCAGAGCTCAAGATTGAATCCGTAACAACATTCAAAGCATAAAGAAAAGAAAGCACAGCTAAAATCCAAGAACTGTATACATAGCATTCAACTATACATGCATCGAAAAACAGATTGATGAGTGAAGAACAAACCAAGCAACATTTGGATTAGGAAAAAGAAAGAAACCCCACTTCAACAAAGGTTTTGACTCCTCTGTTTTGTGATCTCAGACCGTGGTTTCAACTCACAAGGATCTTTCTTGTGGTTTGGCTCAAAAAACTACAGTACCCATCTTGGTCAAATAAAAATTATTAAAAAAATAAAATTATAAAGTAACTGCAAGAGAGTTATTGGTTTGAATTTGATTTGGACTATAGTATTATTTTTAGTGAAAAGAAGTGAAATCGGGGAATCTGTACGTGCTCAGAAGCCGCTGCAACACTGTCAGCAGTATGCCCTTGTCTGTTTTGAGTTCTTGCAAGTTATTACAGTTTCTGTAATAAAGAAACAACCGCATCCAGTTACCAAAAATTGTGTTGGGTTTAAAATTACTGATAAATTAACAAGCGCACGCGATTTTCTCACCACTTCTTTCTCACGAAGTCCCAGACAATGCACTCTGCACAAGTATTTAAGTTTTCCTGACGCCTGCGGACTTGGTTTTGGCTTTTGAAGACCGGCCCCCTTTACACGATTGTGTAGAAGAAATAATTAAAAAAAATATATTTATATTATTAAAGTGTTTAATTAAAATGGTGTTTTTTTAATTTATTTTTAATGTAATTAATTTAATTTTTATTGATATTATAAAATTTTAAATTTTAAAATTTAAGTGATGATAAATTATTTCTTACAATACTAAAAATTTAATGTGTTATAAATAAATTAAGTTTATAAAAATATAGAATACACTTTTTTTATTAAGTAAATGAGATTCCAATAAAAATTTTAAAAATAAAATTATTTTATAAACCTATTTTTTAAAATAATCCTTCGTTATTTCTAAAAATTTTAATTCAATTGTTAAATAAATATAGTAATTGTTTTTTTTAAGAGTAACCTCCGATATAAATTATAAATTAACTTACTTTTAACTTTTCCCCAGTAAATAAAAATCCAAAAAGTCCATATTCTTTCTTTAAGAAGAGGATGACAAGATAATCTCAATCACAAAACACCAAAATCAAAAATCAAGTACTATTCAGACCTCGATTTCAAGATGATCTAAGTCAACAAACTAAAAATAAGGGCAAGTCATTTTTGTTTTTATTATAATTTTTAATTTTTTTAATTATTTTATTTCTTTTATAAGTTGAGAAGTATGCAAAACACATATTAATTAAAGATTATATTTAATTTTTTATTATATATTTTATAATTTGAGAATTATAACATAATAAAATATTAAAAACTTTAACACAAGTGTAACCTAAAAGGTGGAGATTATAATGGAAGCCTTAAAATAAAAAGACCTGTACAGTATACATACAAGGGAGCTAAATCCAGTATCTACCATATTAAAGGGGTAAAAGTGTAATCATGAGTAGACTACTCTCATAATCACACGTGTATTATATATCTGATTGTCACATAACTTTTTTTTTTTTATAATTCATAATATTCAGGTTTTGTTTTGATTAACATGTTTCATTTGACAAATTTTCAAAGAGATATTAATTGATATACCATAATTCAGATATCCTACTTAAATTATGACTAATTAGTTAGAATTAAACTTAAAATATGCTCCTAAATTATATATTTCAAATTTAATCCATCGCCATCAAATTATATCCGTGGATGATAATTGTCACATAACATGACTCTTCGTGATGTTATGATCATTTTATTGTACCTTTAAAAGAAAAATATGATTTGATTCATCTATAAAACCCATTTTCTTTTGTAGAAATTTAAAGATGTGTTTTCTAATGAACCGAATGAATTGCCACTTATACAAAGTATCAAACACCAAATAAATATTATTCGAGGAGCATTTATTCTGAATCAACTTGCTTATAGGAGTAATGCTAATAAGACAAAGGAGTTACAAAGACAAGTAGAATAATTAATGAAGAAGGGATATGTGAAAGAAAGCATGAGTCCATATGTTGTACCTGTACTCTTAGTGCCTAAAAAAGATGAGACGTGGAGGATCTGAATTGACTGTCGTACAATCAACAAAATCATGGTAAAGTTTCATTATCCCATACCTCACTTAGATAATATGTTAGACGAGTTGCATGGATCATCATTGTTTTTAAAAATTGATTTAAAGAGTGGATATCATCAAATTAGGATGAAAAAAGGTGATAAATGAAAAATCGCTTTTAAAACTAAGCATATGTTATATGAGTGGTTAGTTATATTCTTCGGTTTAACTAGTACACCTAACACTTTTATGAAATTAATGAACCATGTTTTATATGCTTTTATGAAAAAATTTGTGATTGTCTATTTTGATGATATTCTTATGTATAGTAAAACATTAGATGAGCATGTTTATCATTTTCAAGTCGTTTTGCGTGAAGAATAATTGTTTGGCAACTCTAAGAAATGCTTTTTTGCACTAACCAAATTTCTTTTCTTGGTTATATTGTGAGTGTTAAACGAATTAAGGTTGATGAGGAAAAGATTAAGATCATTCTTGAGTGGTCCATACCGAAGACCATTATAGAAGTACAGAGCTTTCATGGATTGGCAGGCTTCTATATGAGATTTGTGAAGGACTTTATTATCGTTGTAGACCCTAACCGAAGTGGTTAAAAAGAGTGTGGGATTCAAGTGAGAGAAGGAGCAAGAAGATGCCTTTAACAATTTAGCCACTTATTTAGAAATTATCTTAGCAAGAATGATGTAGCCACTTATTTTTAACAATTATCCAATGATATTTTTTGAGATCTCTATAATGTCTTGTTAGCTTTGATAATTTTTTTTTAACTTTATTTGGCCAGGAAGGTTTGTCCTCTTTAGGTATATTTTTCTGGGGTATATCCCTGTTCTTTTGTTCTTTTTTATTTTGGTTAATATACTTACATTATCCAAAAAAAAATTCAAAAGTTTTAGAAAAATCAAATAAGACTAATAATGGAGATGAACTTAGCTTCTCTTTGATCAAGTTGAAGGCATCTTCTTGCTCCTTCTCCCACTTTTGAAATGAATTTGATGCTTTAGGCTTAGGTATTGGAGTAGTTTTTATGCAAGAAAGGAGGTCGATTGCATATTTTAGCAAGAAGTTAAATGGCACAACATGAAACTATCCCACGTATGACAACAAGATGTATGACTAGCTAGAGCATTGAAAACGTGGTAGCACTACCTTTGGCCTAAAGAGTTTATCACACATGGATCACGAGTTATTAAAGTACATAAAGGGGCAAGGTAAAGAAAATGTGGTTGCGGGCGTATTGTCACGAAGGTATGCCCTTATCTCTACTCTTGATGCAAAATTATTGGGTTTTGAGTATCTTAAAGATTTGTATGCTAATGATGCTGGCATATATGGGGCATGTGAGAAATTTGTATTTGGAAATTTTTATAGACACAAAAGGTTTTTATTTAGAGAAAATTGGTTATGTGTGCCTATGAGTTCTTTGAGAGAATTAGTTGTGAGAGAGGCACATGGTGGAGGTTTAGTGGGACACTTTGGGGTAAAGAAGATATTAGATATCTTAATGAAGCATTTCTTTTGGCCATACATGAAATAGAATGTGAAGCGAGTGTGTGAACAATGCATAACTTATAAGTAAGCTAAGTCTCGAGTGTTACCCTATAGCTTATACACGCCATTACCCATTCTTAATCATCCTTAATAGATTTGTCTATAGACTTTATATTAGAATTACCTAAGACTAGGAAAGGTAGGGATGTTATTTTTGTTATTGTAGATAGGTTTTCCAAAACAACACATTGTATTTCATGTTATAAGATTGATGATGCAATAAATATGACTAATTTATTCTTTCGAGAGGTGATACGACTTCATGGAATGCTGAAGAGTATAATGTCAGACCAAGATGCCACATTCTTAAGTCATTTTTAGAGGACTCTATGGGAAAAACTAAGTACAAAACTTCTTTTCTCTACTACTTGTCACCCCCAAACTGATAAACAAACCAAGATAACAAATCTTACTCTTTCTACTTTATTGTGTGCCATCATCAAAAGAAATTTAAAAATTTGGGAAGATTGCTTACTATATGTAGAATTTGCATACAATAAGGCTATGCATTCTATTACTGGTTATTCACCTTTTGAGATTGTTTTGGGTTTAACCTTTTGACAACATTGGATTTAATATCATTACCTGTTAATGAGTTCATGAGTTTAAATGGTAAAAAAGGCAGATTCGATAAAGAACCTTTATGAGGTGGTGCATCAATAAATTGAGCAAAGAATGGAACAATATGCCAAACAAGCCAACAAGGGACGTACGAAGGTCATTTTTAAGCCTAAAGATTGGGTTTAGGTGCATATGTGTAAGGAGAGGTTTCTGACACTAAGGCAATCCAAGTTACAACCAAGGGGAGATGATCCTTTCCAAGTGGTAGAACGTATCAACGACAATGGTTACAAACTTGATTTACCTGGTAAGTATAATGTTAGTGCTATATTTAATATTTTTAATCTTTCTTCTTTTGACGTAGCTGATGCTTTGAGGACAAATCCTTTTAAAGAGAGAGAGGATGATGAGAATTAGATTAATATACAAGAAGCCCAAGGAGAGATCTATTGCATATAATGAAAGATTCGATTATAAAAGTTAGAGCCAAAGAAATGCGTAAATCTTTGATTCAAGTAATAAGGAGCAGTATTAAATCATAACCATTAAATATGATCAATCTTGGCAATTTGGGGGTAAAAGAAGAGTTATAATTGATTAATTTGATTCAAGTCCAGAGCTAAGTTAATTAGGCAAAACTTTATAGTTTAACCTTTAGTTATGTCAATTATATTATAAAGATATGTTAATTGTTATTTGGGTTGGACATTTATTGAGTCTAAAAATTTTTATTTTATTTTATTTGGGCTATACATTTGTTTAAGCTAGGCCCAAAATCTTTTCTATTTATTAGAATCCATTTAGGGTTAGGAAATTCTTATTAAGGAAATATATTAGTTTCCTATATAAAAGCATGTTTTATTAGGGATAGGAGGAGAAACGTGAACAATAAACATGAATAACAAATTGAGAGTTTTCTCTTTATTCTTTTGAGATTTATTTAAAATTTATCAAGAATTCAATGTTGTAGCGTTCTAATCTTGACTTATCACTCGTGAATTTCTTTCTGAGTGTGGCATCTTCACTTTCATTCTACTTGTATCTCTGGTTTATTATTTGTTATGTCTTTGAGTCTAGGGTTTAACATACCTTAGGTTTCTGAATTAAACTAAACGATCGAGTCAAGGTTCTTCATTGTCATTAAGATCAGTTTGTGTTTTAATTCCTTTTTCATTTCGTAGATTTGGCTAGTATAAACATACCCATCATTAGATGTTAATAGTGTATCTGGAACAGACATTGTCATTATTAAGGGAATAAGTGACAAACACTAAGTGAATAAAACTCTCTTTAAGTTGCTTGAATTACATGGCATATCAGGAACATCTTCCATTGAATTTTCATCACAACAATTTATACCATATCTATGCCAGAGGACAGCATAGGTGTCATTAATATCTAGTTGACTAATGTTAGGCTAAGTCTCAAAGTAATCATCTATAAGAGAGCAATATGCAACATCGGTATTAAATTCATTATGCTAAGGTTGAGCATAATATTTGAGAATATTTGAAGTCATATATACACTGCTAGCTTGGCATTATAGTAAGAAACATTAGTTTATTTAATTACTTCAACTTGAAAACCTAAATGAGTGTATAGAAAATCTTGTAGGTTTTGCATGATTTACAGGCTTAATAGAAATAAAAATCGGACAAACTCACCTTTCATAATTAAAATAGGAATTATTAATGGATATGAAAACCTTAAAGTCTGATTCAGTCTTTATATTAGCTGTTATAGCCAATGTAACCCCCAGTTGTATATACACTCTATATAGAACATCCTCATTGTGATAGTATATTCTATAAGATTTATCTTAAAGGAATTATACAGAATTGATACAAATTGGTTGTACTTGATTACATGGTCACACATAGACTTCTTATTGCACCTCTCATATTATGTCCTAATTTATAGGGCCTACATATAATAACTATAACAAGCTGTTGGTA